>JASCZW010018861.1:0-14703 GCA_034211315.2 Aedes japonicus | reverse complement strand
GTTCTAAGAGGAATATTGTGCATTTAAACAAAAATTGTCGATACGTCGCTGACATATTGGCAACTTTGCCTACTTCCGATGAGAATATTTTTTCAAATGCTAGATTCTCGCAACACTGTTACTAGCAAATCAAAACAACAACAACCTGGCACGCACGCTGTTTAAAATCGGTTCTCGTTTGTAGCAATTGGCTTCGCCGACGAAACAATGCAGTAAGTGAATTTATCTATTTCCTAAGCAATATATGCAACTAAGTAATACCGTAATACGTGATTTATTTACTTCGTAGAGATGGAATATGAAAATTTTGAGGAACTCGACTACTTGGAAACAAGTGAGGCATATGGAACCGGCGAAGAAGGTAAAACTGTTGAAGCTGATCCATTTCACGAAACCAATAATAATGCGTTTTCGTTCGATATCTCATTAACAGGGAAAGCATCGGAAGCAGCAAACGGATCCGGCAAAAAAGGTGACAGCACGGAAGCTACTGCGGGGAAAGGAGAAGAAGATTCGGTGAACGATTACTTGTACACTTTCACGGGAATTTTCTTCCAAAGGCACTACCGAACTCAGTTGCGACCAAAGAAATGGACCAGGAAGCTCGTTTACGGAGACACAGTGACTGAGATTATCGATTGCCTGTGGAATATAGCAATGGATAAAATTGAACGGCAGGTGCTTTTCGACGATGACATCCCGCGTTGGTCGGAAAATGCTATCCCTTCAGTGAATGATGCCAACGAGTTCGTAACCATCCAGGACACGAACAAAAAGAAGTTTTACGCGATTGATTCCCTTACTGCAAGAAATGTGAGAGGGTGGAAAGGAAAAACAGTTAGAGTTTACGTATATGTATGGTCGACGAGTGTCCAAACAAGTCATCAACACCAAGCTATATTGCGAAAGTTGCTTTCTCCCCAAAATCCTGACCGAGCGGGAGCACATTCGGTTCGAGACGATTCAGCTTTGGCGGATGAGCTACGGCACAGGCACATTCATCTGGAAGGTCATTACAGCTCATGGCTGCTATGGGCAAATTTAATTCATTCGGCGCCAGTACACACACAAGACGCGATGAAGCAAGCCTCCACCCCGCCAATGCAATTATCTAAATATTTTCGATGGGTTGCAACATCTGAACCAAGCCGAGTGGAAGCAGTGCACAAGGGTATGACTGTCGCGCAGCACAATAATAGTGGATGGTTAAGAGACATCGGGAACTTGAAAAAAGCGCTGGAGGACTGCAAGAAAATTCTTGATGGAGCTTGCGCTAAGGTAGCAGAACTGGAACAGCGTGGAAATTTAGGCGCCGATCTGTTCAGGTCCATGGAAATGGCCGTACGCCCGGAGGAGATGGAGCTGAGTCAGTGCCTAGCAGAGGATGTGGCTGATTGTGACGATGTAGACCATCAGTGATGTTGATAGATAGGAGTTTTTGTCTTACATCATAATACATTTATAATCAGTATGTTTTTTCCCTCTATCCTTGCCATAAGGTTAGAACAAGTGCAATGAAATAAATTTGTTTATTGTTTTCGTTTTCTACATAAAAAACACATTTCCTTGCCTCGTTTTTTACCTAGTCTTAATAGTGAAACCCAAATTTTGCACATCTTCCTGAAGTGCTATTTCAGGTAGAAAGAAACCTCCGGGTAGGTATCCGCAATGCCCAAATATTTTTGTACAAGGATAAACTCGGAACCGATTTATAGCATCACAAACATCGGGTAAAATCGGAGTGCCTTCGCGATGTTCTTTTTTAAGATTTCTTTTAATAAGGCCAAAGATAACTTCAATAGGGTTGAAGAATGGGCAATATGCAGGCAAAAATATCGGTATTATTCCAATTGATCGTAGGTATCGTATTATGTTTGCATCACAATGGATTCTGGCACCATCCAGGATCCACACAGAATACACTCCTGGATAACTTCGAACCTCTCTGTTATTTAAGGCGAATTTACGACAGTATTTGAAGAAGTTCTTCCGGTTGAAGGTTCCTTCGGTCCAGAAACTGTCCAAAATTCCACACACACCGAGAAAGCATAAAAATGAAACCCGTGGCTTTCTGCAAAATTCCCCACGGTACAGAATTTTTTGGCCAACCATGCCATATCCCTTCTTGCGCAACATGTCTCGGTTGTCAAAACTAACTTCATCCAAAAACACCAAATTGCTCAAATCCCAAGGAATGGCCAGCAAGTCCCGGATGAAGCGCGTTATTTCATGTTGCTTTATTTGAATTGCTCTCCGCTCGATGCACTTCCACGTCATTCCGGCTTCATGTAGAATGATGCATATGGATGATACGCTGATGGATGTGAAGAATTGTTGCTGGAATCTTTGCCTTGCTTCCTCGAGAAAAAGAATCGGTTCACGATGGTAAAGATCCACAAGCCATTTCCTCATTGTAACCGTGAACTTTTTGTAGACCTGCCTGCATCCGCTGTTTCCGTTGATACATTCCATTTTCTTCATACTTGAAGATCCAGTACCCTACAGTCGATGCCGATTTCCCGTAAATGCGAGCCAACTCCGTTCTAGGAATTCCCACGAAGTAGTACCCATACAGCGCATGGTACACTGTATTTGGCAAGGCGTGCTGATGTCTCACTGTGTAAATTATTGGGTTCGACATTATTGAAGATGATAACTGGAATTAAATCTGTGGGAAAGGCTTTTTTTTATATTTAATGGGAAAAAAGCATCAAATTGTTGGGTTACCTCTTCTTCTTGATACTCCAAACAAAAATTGAAATGACTTATGTAACTGTCAAATGTCAGACTGACATATATGTCGGAAGAAAGTTCGGAAGTCAGAAGTCAGGACTTCCGTAATTCAATTTAGTGTCAGCGACACAATAAAAACAATGATTTGATCAAGAAAATTTTAAGATGTAGATTATATAAATTGTTTTTAACATAAAACAAGGTGCCTTATTTTAATTTTCAACCCGGGGATGACAGTTTCCTAATGACAGCAGTATGCCGATGTTAATCTGACGGGGGATTATCTTGGAAGATTCAGTGGACTTTGTCATCTGTTGGAAATCAACTTTTATCAGTCTTCAACTTGATATTGTCTCTGCATTCGAGGAGTGGTTTTGTGCGTTTGCTGCATTTGGTATAGAGCCACCCAGGGAGCTACCGCAACAGGACAAACAGGTGCATTCTTCTATCACTGGAGCAGTGTATGATGTAGGCATAAGGAGCAAGATGTGCGGGAAATTTTGGATTTGATATGAGGATTTTTTGCATCAATAAACAATGTTACTGACAAAACTGGTTTTATTACTATGAAATTCAAAGCTATTTCAACCAAAATTCTAGTAGTGCCATAAAGAAACGAGTTCCATAACTGCAACAGAAAGTAGGTTTTTTTGACAGCGTTCGGTTATATTTGAGTAAACCGATGTGCGGTAATTGCTGATTGGATTTATTTTTGTCAACGTGATTTTTGGTTAATTTGACAGATAGTGAAAATGTAAAAAATTAACGAGAACTCGGTTGTTCCATTTTTAACCGAACAGACTACCGAGCGTTCAGCAGATGAAAACTCGTTTGAAATTCAACCGAGTTCGGTATTATTTTCTAAGAGTGAAAAGAATCGAAAAGAAATTTCTGAAGCAGTGTCCACCTGAAAAGAACAAGAAATAAAATTGGAATTTGTAAGGTTTCCACGCAAACTAATGGGAGTTTTAATATATCAGCGGATAGAGATAAGACTTCACTTTCTTAAAGCGTGCTTAATGTGTATTTGTTCAAGAGAAAATGACTATTTGTTTGTTTGTTTATTTGAAGTAGACATCAACAGACCAAGTTTAGGTTTAACAGTACTCCAGTGTCAAACGAACGAGGGAATAATAGAGCGATTTAAGGCAGTGAATGTCACTGAAGTTCTTCGCAACCTTGAATATAAAACCGAGTGTCCTTGAAGCTTTGTCAACATACGATAAATGTTGCGTGTACGTCAGTTTCGAATCCAGCTGAACACCTAGGTCTTTAACGCACTGCGTTCGTTCGATGGTTGTACCGAGAAGATGGTAGTTGAACAGAATTGGTTGTTTCTGACGTGAGAAGGTTACCACTGAGCACTTGGCCGGGTTGACCACCAACCAATTTAGAGTACACCAATGAGCAAAGGCATCAACCCGCGCTTGGAGGAAATGGCAATTGGCGGTTGAAAAGATTCGCATAAAGATTTTCAGGTCATCAGCAAACGACAGGTGAGGCCCTCCGATAACATAGTGTACGTCGTTGAAGTATAAAAGAAATATCAACGGTCCCAGATGGCTACCTTGCGGTATCCCGGGCATGGCGCAGAAACTCCTTGAACGAAGGTCACCCAAGGCAACTGTCAATTGACGCCCTGTGAGATATGATCGAAACCATCTTAAAAGATTACCACCAACTCCTAGTCTGTCAAGTTTAGCGATCGCGATATCATGATTCAACTTGTCAAAAGCTGCCGTTAAATCTGTGTAGATCACGTCCGTTTGGCATCGAGCGATCATACCATCAGTGACTACGAAAGCCATTGTTTACAAAAGCAGATTCGCGCTGATCTAATGTTGGCGCTGAAATGTCAAATGTGTGCCACTGAGTGCCACGCATGTTTCGTCAAGGTGTAAGATTTTCTAATACGGCGTGCCCGGCACACTGTGCTAAGCGACTCACCCCTTGAATTTAGGGGATTGTATTTAAACGGGAATGTTTGTTGTTTCAGCCGTTTTAATTTGTTTGTTTCAAACAATAATTTAGTTTCAATCATTCCACAATTTATTCGAAACAAACCATACGCATTGGTAGAATCAAACAACAAATCTGTTTGTTTTCGTAGTTGTCATAATGAAGCAACCAACAAAATGGCAAAGTCCAACGGATGTCAGTTGAACTTAACTGCTTAATTCTCGAAACAATTACTCAATATTTAAGTTTGTTTTAACCACCGTAGGTAGTAACACAGAGAACAGACATCCAAGTTAAATTCAAAAACTGTGTAAGAAATTTAACGGCCATTTCATAATCGTAATGAACTGGCAATAGCGTGGCGGCGCTGGCATCGCCACTCATTGACCAGCTTGAAATCTCATTCATCAACTAAATTTTTTTGGCAGTTCAGTTCTTTCACCGCACGGTCAACGAATCTTACCCATGTTCGATTAAAAATCGCAAGTGGCCACAGCCCGAGAGATGGCAATAGTGTTTTAACGTATTTCAATTTGAATCCTTACACAAGTTTTTGTGAGAAATATATTCTAGTTTGGATGTCTGTTCTCTGTGGTAGTAATATCAAATTTACGTGATGTTTGTGCCCAATTCAACGAGAAATTCCGGTTGAATAAAATACTAGCAAACGTTTGCGTTTACCAATCTTTCTTCTCAGTGTAGAATTTGAACCGCTCAAACGAAAATAGAAATAGTATACAACACTCCCGCGGCACTTTACTCAATTTTTGAGTAAAATTGTATGCTATCTCTTTTTCTCTCACGGAAATGTTACTCAATTTTCGTAAAAAGTGGATCTACTCAAAAATTGAGTTGATCCACTTTTTAACGAAAATTGAGTAACATTTCCGTGAGAGCAAAAGAGATAGCATACAATTACCGACAAACCGACATGAAATTCAATCTTCACGGATCAAGAATCCATAACGACCGATTCAAATGTGCAGCGATCCCATCTGTCAAAACCCGTAGTATCATTTGATCGAGATCAAATAAATGTGCCCAGAATAGCTCAGACATTAACCATCTCATCAAGTTCCCAAGCGTGTTCGTGGCTTTAATAAACGATCTCAGCGAACACGAAGATAGATGTCACTAATATGATTTGAACACAAATATTAAGACATTTTCTATAGAAGAATCCAAGTTGAAAAAAGGAGAAGACACCAAGTGGTGATAAATCTTACAGCTCCCATGTGAAAGTATAGGACGAACGTTTTAAAATGCTTCTAATAAACTCAAATGAAAGTTTAATTAAAAGCGGTTTGTTGTATGATGTAAGAAAAATCCTAAACTGCACAATAGGGGCATTATTTTGATTGATTTTTTATTTTGCTGAAAATGTCTTTATTGAGTAGTTTTGGATTTTTCTTACATCATACAACAAACCGCTTTTAATTAGAATTTTATTTGAATTTTTTACAAGCATTTTAAAATGTTCGTCCTATACTTTAACATGGGAGCTGTCAGATTTATCACCACTCGGTGTCTTCTTCTTTTTTCAACCTGGATTCTTCCATTGTCATTCATGTCTGTTTGTCGGTGATAAAATTGTACTCAAAAATTGAGGAAAGTGCACAGAGACGAATTTGATAGTCAATTTTACCATTATTGGGGGTGAGGATGACTATTGCAGTATAGTGATTTTAAACCGACTATGATCATGGTCTAAACGACCATTAAAAATAGTTGATCCAACATTTGCCATAATGTCGGAATAGTCCTTGTTACCATGGTGATAGTCAAAAATGCCATGAACGTGGTAAATTCCACCACAGAGAACAGACATCCAAGTTAAATTCAAAAACTGTGTAAGAAATTTAACGGGCATTTCATAATCGTAATGAACTGGCAATAGCGTGGCGGCGCTGGCATCGCCACTCATTGACCAGCTTGAAATCTCATTCATCAACTAAATTTTTTTGGCACACGGTCGTTTGCAAAAACCCATTAATGGGTGAAAAAACACCCATTTTCGCTAGAAGTGTCTCTCCCCATTGAATGGGTAAACTTGATTTACCCATTAATGGGTAAAAGCAGTCTTTGTCACAAAATGGGTATTTATTCAACCATTGCAAAAAAATCGAGGTTTCCCCAAAATGGGTGAAATATTACCCATGTTTGAGTGCAGATTATTAAGCAGTTTGGTAAATAGTAAATTTATAGTATTCATGGTACTTAATAATAAAATACAAAAAATAAGAAATGAAATACTTTTACTAGTCTTTATTCATGCCTATGGAAACGAAGAATGTATTAAAAAATCAATAATTCTGCGTCCAACTTCTTTGTAAGTTCATCCATGTTCCGTGCACACAAAGCGGTTGATAACGCAAGTTTTTACAATCGACGATCTGGAAGCATAAGATTCTTATTTATAAAAACTATCGTATGTCTTACTTGCGGTATTCCGATAGTATATTGTTTCGAATATTATGTTAGGTTTTATAAAATTAAAAAATAAAACAAGCTGCACTTTCCACCAAAAATGCACCGGATACGCTTGGTTTTTGAACTTATTTTTCACCCATTAATGTGTAAAAATATACCCGTTTTTTTATTGTATGAAGTTTCCCCCAATGGGTATTTATTTACCCATTGCATGATTGAGAATTCCCCCATTTTATGACAGACGGGTATGCTATTTGAAAATGGGTGTTTTTTTACCCATTGATGGGTTTTTGCGAACAACCGTGCAGTTCAGTTCTTTCACCACACGGTCAACGAATCTTACCCATGTTCGATTAAAAATCGCAAGTGGCCACAGCCCGAGAGATGGCAATAGTGTTTTAACGTATTTCAATTTGAATCCTTACACAAGTTTTTGTGAGAAATATATTCTAGTTTGGATGTCTGTTCTCTGTGATTCCACCATTTTCATGGTTATTGTACCCATTATATGCAATAGTCATCCTGACCATGATTTAATTGTCGGTATAACGATAGAATTTTTCTCAGAGTGGCGCGGGAGTGTACACACACGCTAAGACCAGAGTACCGAAAATTCGGTAAAAAATACCGATAACCGCACAAAAGTGCACATACTGAAATTATCGGTAAACATGGATTACTTAAATTTCGGTACTGTTGGTGACAAGCGAAAAACGTTAATAATTAACTATTTGCAATCGTTTATTTTTACCGAAAATTTCTGTTTTTGTTTTGGGTTTTTGGAATGCTATAATAAAAATGTTTAAAGCAAGGTTGTAAGATCTATTTTTTTCGGATTTATGCCCCACTAAACGGATCAGAAAAATGTGAGCAGGCTTTAATTAGGTATTTTATTTCCAAGTATTTTTATTCCAAGTAGACATGGCTATTTGCTGACCACAAATTATGATTTTTCCATGTAAATACAAATAATACTCTCCCTGTTTTGGTGCAGTTGCCAGACAAATAATGTAAGGGTATTCTCCGGGTGGTAGAGCATTATCCGCATAATCACAAACCATCACTGAACTATTTAACTTATTGTTGAGGATCGCATCCATTATTGTTACGTCATTTACACTTATAGTTGACAACTATAAACTAATAATCTCCACTATAGTTTCAACAATATATCAGATGGTAAAAGGCCAAATAACAATATGCTGAATAGGCGGTTAAGTTAGGTTACCATAAAAAAATGGCAATTTTCACGAACAAAATTTTAGCTGTACTCTATGTCAAAAAGTTAGTATATAATCCAGACCGAGTGCAGACAATAATAAACCTTTCAATGACAATATGGCAAACAATAACATTATGTGTTAATGTAGAGGTCGTATGGTGAAAATGAGATTAAACTATTCGATAACAATAACAAAATATGTAATAATATATCTTATATTTGAAATACAGTTTCGACTATATAGCAAATTGTTTTTCGTTATGCGGGTAGATCAACCTTCGACAGCCTGAAATATATAGAATAAATTAGTATGTGTATATGAATCAAGTGCAATTCATTTCAATTTTTGAGATTCGTCGTATGATTTACATACAAATTGAATAATTAACTTACCTTCCAGTTTTTTCCTTGTATCCGCATCGATTAATCATGTCAATTCCTCCATATTTCCAGTGATCTACAATTGAATGATAAAAAATATATTTCATTGGAATGAGGTAAATATTTCAATTCTGTAGAAATTTGGAAGCCGTTTCTTCGTTTGTAAACAAACTTTCCAATCGTCAATTTTTCACGAGTTACAGCTCAGTTCCTCTATAGAATTTTGCTGTTAGTGTCCTGAATTGAACTATAGCCCACAACTTTTAGCTAGCAATCGACTATGGGAATGTTTATTTACAAGCACAGAACCATTCGCCTTAACAAATTTCTCCGGATTTCATGATCCGCTTATGGTAAATATTTCTACTCACCCTTCGGGTTGGCTGCCACAAATATCAGTCTCTACAGCTGGTTTCTTGCTTTATTTTAAAACAAAATTCGAAACTATTTAGCCTGAAGGTGAGGAGGCGGTAATATCATAGACTAACTCTAAGACCAGTAGGTCCCATACAAAAACGATTTTTTTCTTTGCTCAGTCAGTACTAGCACATCGGTCCCAAGCTCGGTCCCAAGCTTAATAATGCACCCCTAATAATGAACTCACATGAACACACTCTCAAATATTCTGTCAAAATAACACAGCAAATCAAAACAAAGGCGCAAATATGTATAACAAGGTGCTGGCTTCAAGGTGTAATTCGGACCAAGGGGTTCTACAACAGTTAATTAATTTCAAATCACTAGTTGCATATTGATTGTTGGTAATATTGCAATAAGTCATAAACTTTGCAATGGCGGTAGTGTTGATTCTCAGATGCAGCGCAGTGATAAAATTTTAAACCAAATTTAGGTAAAAAAATACGTAAACATTTGAAAATCCACTTTACTTAATAAATAAGTAAAATTTATCGAAATCAGTCGTTAAATTTTACCGAAATTTTAGGTTTTACTACCAAAACCTAATTTTCGGTAAATATAAAACGTAATTTTCGGTAATCTTATCTTAGCGTGCACCATATTATTTTTGACGTAGGACTACGTCTTTCATTTCTATACTGGGGCGCCGTTCTAAAATTTCTGAACTCGACCGCGTTACGGGTCGTTTTGGATATTTTGAGCGATAATAACTAAGTCATTGCATAAACGATTTTCATATCGTTTGCACCCATCGATTGGAAATAATTCTACGTATCAGTTTTAGTAATCAAGTTAATTGATTTTTAACATTAACTTATTAAAAATAACGTAAATGTAAGGTGATGTCTTATAATTTCGATTCGCAGAGTAAATTAACCAAATTTCCTAGCACAGTTTTCAAATCTAAGCAAGAGACGCCTCCCATCGTCTTCTTCTTCTTATTCTTTGTTCTCGAGAGGTAGATTCTGTTTCACGCTAGTGTTTGGCGAAACATCAGATGCCCCTCCCCTTTTAATGAATTTGATTCACATTGCTTTAGTTGATACCCCCTTTTGTTCATGCAATGATACCCGATGCCATCATAAAAGACAAATTTCCGAACAAATGCCTCATTCGTTCGGCAGCATTGGAGCTGCGCGGATCTCCCGGTGCTGCATCACTCGGTACCCAGCAATGCCCAGCATTGGTAGAAGTAATGCCCACCTGGTCGTGGCAGCAGCAGCTGGTGGTTGGTAGCCAGCAGTGCCCAGCCTGTCGTGACTTTTTTTTTTAATTAAGCACTTATTTGTACAGGCTTGAGCGAATCAACTTTACAGAGCCAAATTTTCATGTTTTTTATACATCATTTATCTTAAAACTAAAGTTAGGGGGATAAAACCGATTAAGCGCGGCCGTCTCGAGGTTGATAGGAATTACAAATTACGGATGGGAAAGAGGGTGGAAATTTAAAGTATGGTTCACATAACACTTTAAATTCTAAATTATTGAAACACTTATAACTATACAACTTATGGTTTTCTTTTGACTTGAACATTTTTTGAAAAAGAAAAAAAAACAGAAAAAAAACTTAAACTAAACATACAGGTTAAACTAAGTACAATCTAGAGCTAATGTTAGTCAAAAACACATATATGAGTTTTATGTACTCCCAAACACGTACAGAAAAAATATCTCGAATTGGCACATTGGGTTGTCTACCTCGAGCCGGAAGGGAATCATAGAGCCCCGATCTGACTCCACGATGTTCAGCGCAAGACCAAATAACGTGATCTGCGTCCTGATATCCTTGTCCACACTCACAGAGATTGCTGTCGCTCAGCCCAACCCGGTATAAATGAGCGTTCAAAGAATAATTATTGGACATGAGGCAAGATATGACACGAATGACGTCTCGACCCACATCCATCCCCCTAAACCAAGTGGTCGTGACTTAAAAAGCAGCTGACGATGACAGTACATACAGTGGATTCCTGTCATATATTCAGGCCATACATACAAATTTCGATCGCGTTCCCCCGACAATTGATGAAACCCGCCCTTTTCAGGGCGAACAAAACAATTTGCCAAATTAAAGAGTTTGTTTTATTAATATCTTATGAGCTAATCGAGTAATGAAAATAGCATCACAAGGCACCGTCTCAACATGGCGTAACTTGAAGAGCCCGGATAAAATGGCCGAGCCGCGTCAATCTATATGTAAATCCTGATTTTTTCTGTTCTGACAATTTCTTAGGGTGGTTTCCTACCAATTATTCAGGCCATCCTGCTACTTGAGAAGACCGAGAAGCAAATTTGATCGCGTACCATGTTCCCCGACAATTAATACAACCCGTTCTTTTCAGGGTGACCAAAACAATATGCAAATCGACATTTTCACTACATGGCGTTACTTCAACATGGTGTTACTTCAAGAGCCCGGAGAAAATTCAGGCCATCTCTACTTGAGAAGACCGAGAAGCACATTTCGAACGTGTACCATGTTGCCCCGCAACAATTAAATAAACACCCGTCCTTTTCAGGGCGAACAAAACAATGTTACCAATTAACGAGTTTGTTAAAATATTATTTTATCATAAGATAATCGACATTTTCATTAAAACGCATGGTTGTAATGTTACTTCGCGTTACTTCAAGAGCGGATAAAGTGGCCGAAGCTGATGCTGCTTATTTATATGTAAATCCCGAATTTCTCTGTTCTGACAATTTCACAGGGTGATTACTCGCCAATCATTCAGGCCACCCTGCTACTTGAGAAGACCGAGAAGCCAATTTGATCCCTATGTTCCCCCGATAATTAAT
Source organism: Aedes japonicus (assembly GCA_034211315.2). NCBI lineage: Eukaryota > Metazoa > Arthropoda > Insecta > Diptera > Culicidae > Aedes > Aedes japonicus. Next base: position 2,762 of record JASCZW010018861.1, on the reverse strand, counting down.
ACAACCTGTTCTTTCTGGGCGACCAAAACAATTTTCCCAATAAGAGAGTTTGTTAAATTAATATTTTATCTTGATCTAATCGACATTTTCACTACATGTCGTTACATAAACATGACATTACTCCAAGAGGCCGGAGAAAATTCAGTCCATCTTGCTACTCGAGAAGACCCCCCTCTCCCCGACAAATAATAAAAAGGGTCCTTTTCAACACAATTTTCCCAACTAAAGAGTTTATTTAATTTATTGTAGAGAAGAAACAGAATATAGAAGAAATAAATTAAATTCTCATGATATTCTAGCTATGTGTAAAGACATTTGAAAGATAATATCTTTACTGATTTAAACTCTTCTAATAATAATTTTCATTATTATTAAAATAATAACAATAATTCTTATTATTATTAGAATATTCAATAAAATTATATATATATATATATATATATATATATATATATATATATATATATATATATATATATATATATATATATATATGAATTATCATATATACATATAAATTGTTTTCATATTCATTTCGATATGAATCACCAGTAGAAGAAATGAGCGGGAAATAAAGAATATCACACTCGCGCCAAAATACCACATCACGTGATACGTGGAGCGTATTAACCAATCAGCAAACAGCAGAGCGGACAACGAGATCAGCGAGTAGAACTAATGCCTCATTCTTTCGGCAGCATTGGAGCTGCGCGGATCTCCCGGTGGGAGAAGTTGCAGGTGGCAATATCCCGCTAGGGCAGCACCCGGCTAGGTAGTACCCAGCTGTGGCAGTAGCAGCTCTGGGTACCCAGCAGCAGCTGGCGGTACCATAGCACCTATCAGTACCCAGCAGTGCCCAGTTGGTCGTGGCAGCACCCAGCTTTGGCAGCAGCAGCTCTCGGTACCCAGCAGTGCCCAGCAGTAGCTGGCATAAAAAGCAGCTGACCCATTCCTGTCAAATATTCAGGCCATATCAGGCTGCCACGACCAGCCTAGGGCCATTTCAGACCGAGAAACAAATTTCGATCGCGTTCCCCGACAATTAATAAAACCCGCCCTTTTCAGGGCGAACAAAACATTTTGCCTAAGAAAGTGTTCGTTTTATTAATATCTTATGAGCTAACCGAGTAATGAAAATGATGTCGAAGATGGTGTAGTGAATCGGCGAGCTGAAATACCTCGAACAGGACGAAGACGATTCTTGGCAGCAGATCGTAAAGTTGTGGTTTAAGTTCGAGAATGCGGCGATAGGTGCTGCATTTAGGATTAAAGCAAGACCTGCCGTTTTCGCCAGACCTGGAATCCTACAAGAGGATTGGACTCCATCTCCAAACGCTCGGCTAGTATAAAGTTGAGTGGCATTATTAAATGCAAGCGGATACAGTTTCCGGTGGTCAGTGCCTGTGCGTTAACTGTTCATAAGTCGCAAAACCATCGATTACAAACACTTGGGGATAAACTATACCAAGTTTTGGAAAGCAAGGGTTCTGCCACCACGTTGATGAGCATCAATGTTCAAAGTTTGAACGCTCACGTGATGGATATCGCCTCAGATCGGATTTTGACAAGCGTGGAATTCCTCGCACTGAGTGAGACTTGGCTAGAACAATGACTCCTTAGTCGATATTGAAGGCTACCACTGCATCGTTCAGTTCAAACGCTGCAACTTGAGAGCAGGTGGTGTAGCAATATACCAGCAGGACAGGGCTACCACTATAGCTGCTACCCAAAAAATCCAACAGCTCAGTGAACATCATGACGAGATGTTCAGCATTGTCGATAACGTCGGGACATTTGTGCAGCTAATATATCAGTAATGGACACTGAAGTTCTGTTTGTTGTGGTGTACATTTCACCAGGAACAACTACCAAGAATTTAAAATTGTTCTTGATTCGCAAGTTGTTCAAGTATGCTGCGCAAGATACGCCAGTTGTGTTGACTGGAGACTTTAACATTGACGTTTCCAAACATGAAAACATAGATTTTCTAGATTTTATGCAAACACATTTAAAATTTACTTTAGCAAACCTTCGTAATAAAGCAACCACACTTGGTGGTTCTTGTATAGATTTAACGTTTGTTAAAAATATCGGCGTAGAGTGCAGACGTTATTGTTCATATTTTTCGTATCAAAGACCTATGTTGTCTGTACTCGCATTCGAAGCACCCGAACCATTAAATCGACAGGTAGCAGATATTGTGGAACATGAACTGGAATGACAACATCTACCCATTCGACAACCAACCATCACCTAGCACTGGACCAATGTCTGTACTACTCGGACCATAAACAACAAACGACAAAATACCAAACGGCCCTTTTCAGGGCCACTTAAGGAGTTCTAAAGAGTTGAATTCAAGATTTTCATACACAGTATTAACGCTCCTAAAACACCTAAAGACTAATATTATATGCTTTTCTTCCATGGAACAGAACCAATAACAACGACCACCCATTCGACTGTCTACCAAATCATCATCTTATACTCGACAATTACCGGTTCTACTCGGATCACTCCAGGAACAGCGAATAACTGAATACCAAATGGCCCATTTAAGGGCCACTTCAAGAGTTATAAAGAGTTGACTATATTAATTTTCGTGGAAAACTAAAACTAATGACAGATGGTTTGATGAGTCTTTAGACTGAACAAAATATAGTAGATATTTATTTATTCTATTACAATTCCTCCACATCAACAAGCAGTCCTACGTCGACTTTGCAGATATGTCACTGACATATCTCACCTTTTCGTTTTTT
>JASCZW010018860.1:0-14707 GCA_034211315.2 Aedes japonicus | reverse complement strand
TAAAATTACAGCTCGTTTCCGTTAGTTTTGGTGAATCGTATGTTGATGGCGCCATGGCACTTGCCCACCTCGAGATTTGATAGTCTGTTAATTTTAGTTTGGCGAAACCTAGACTAGGCGGCGTTGTTTTTCTAACGGTTCACTTTTAAAAAATTACACAGTAAATTGGGATAAAAATGGTCGAGCCTGGATGTCTGTTCTCTGTGGTATGGCTAGACAAAAGTGAGTGAAGGTAGTTCGAATTGGTAAGATGAGTAACAGTCAACATCGGCTTGAATCCGATCGATGTTTACTATTTGTCAACGCGTCATTCCTAACCATCTTTACTCAGTTTTGGGTAGCCATACTTCCGACGAATTTAAGTCCACCGTACTCAAATTTGGGTTGTTTAGAAATAGCGTGTAGAGCGGTGGTTCGAGTAAATGCCCAGCTACAATAGGGAGCGCAACGGTGCGTTGCGACAGCTTTTGACATAAAATATATGGATCAACTGTCAAAATCTGCCGCAACGCGCCGTTACGCTCTCCATTGTAGCTCAGCCATAAGAATCGGTTACGATGAGACACGATTACGCGATGAATTCCGCGATTAGTAATACTGTGGTGATTAATTACGACAATGGAAGCGATGGTTTTTTTTTACCAGAATTTGACAAGGATTTGCAGCGATACAATGTGCAATCGCAAAGTGGCGAACCCCCCTCGGGTGGATGTCTAACTGCAACAAATGTCGATAAATTTTATTTGTTGAAATCAATTTCAATTTATGAGAGCAACTAAATCAATTTAAATTCGCTTCAAATTGAAGTTAATCATCTTGACAGAAAATACGTAGCTGTTGAATTTAGTAACGCTTTATCTTATGGCCCAAACACAATGATAACGAAGCCTTAACGGCAACGGAAAACGGCAAAGCCCGATCTGAGTAAGCCTGCTTGTTGGAAAGAAAATAGGCTAGATCCAAGCCGATTCTAATGGGACAAATCAAAGTCATTTTCAACAACTGTCAAACTTGCCGTTTACCGTTCCGTTTCGGTGATCATTGTGTTTGGGCGGTTAAGGTGAATTGCTGCTCAATGTAATTTTTCCTATCTTTTAACTCGCTCTCGCAAACTTACCTTGCTATATCAAATTGATAAGGCTCGATTGTTAGTGAATGAACCGAACTCTATCTCTATTGATCTATTGATGAACCGAACTCTATACTGTATTGATCACATCAAGTAAGCATACCAACTGATGTGATTAAATTTTCAATTTTATTTATTATTATTTTTTCCGTCGGCCTATTTTCTCACATGGTGACAATTACCAACGCCAGGGAGGCGACTCCAGCACCTGGACCCTACCTATCGACTCATGACTATGAACCGGGACCAACGGCTTTACTTCTCTGCCGAAGGAAGACGTGACCAAGATTTTTTCGCCTCAGAAAAACCACCGACGTCGACTGAGATTGAGCCCAGTGCTACTGGGGTGCCAAGTAGCAGTCACGCTTACCACTGCACCACCGACGCCGGCATAAATAAATTTTCAATATCTAGTACAGATTCTGAGTTGTATCAATTCTAAATGTTGAGGTAATGGCTGCGCCAAGAACACTTTAGCATAAGCCCTTCTCAATGTTAGATCGGTGCTACTGACGTAATGAGTGTGTGAGTGTGATGATGATGTCTTGCTATCATTAGAGAAGGTCCATTAATTATGTCACGCAGTAAGGGGGAAGGGGGTGGAGTTTGAGAAAACGTGATGATCCATATAAAAAATATGAAGGTATGTATATATGATAAAGTAGTATTATGACTGGCGCACAATTGATACGTTGCGGATGCGTTTGCGTTTCTTAAAGGTTTTCTGTCAAATTTACGTCAACGGAACGCAAACGTACCTATTGTGGGCAAGTCTTCAGTCATGTTCTGAAAATTTAATAAAAATGACAGTGTTTGTTTGTTTGTTTGTACACAGTCGTGTGCATTCATGTCGGATACTAAAAATAACAGTGTTATGTAGTCTAATAAGAGGAATTTGAACTATAACTACTGTTACTACGTTACTAAAGTTACAAAAACTTTTGTAGTTTGCCCTCCTTGTCAACTGCATACTAGGTAAGTCATTCCAACAGTCAACGTATTTCTTGACCATTAGGGCATTTTTAGATCATCTTTATACCTGATTTGCATTAGTGAAACTTGAATAGAACTAGCTAAAATAGACCAATTTTGCGTTCCCGCACCGGTGTTATATTTCTTGTTGTTAAAACCGCCAATACCTGTCACCCTGTCGATCATTCAACATCAGAGATCAGAAGTTTTTTTTTAGAGATCGCAGATTTTTCACAAAAAAATTTCTGTTGATTGGTTTGACCAAATAATTTTTAATGCCAGTAATGCGTCGTTAGCTGACAACAAGGAATACTTGTCGTTTGGCTCGTTTGGCTGAAGGTGAGCGTATCAATGCATGCATTTCATTAAAGCGATATTAGATAATGCTGATTTTTAGTTTGGCAGCGAATAAACAAGAGTCGAAACGGAGAGGGTCACATCTCGAATGACGCCCCAACGTCAGCCGTGATTTCCGTTGCGGTCATCAGAAGCTGTTCCAAGAATACTTTAGCGACACGCAAACCTACATCGAGAAGCACTTTCTGCGTTTTCGCATGCCAAGGGAGATGTTCCTGGACATTATGCGACAACTAGGGTCAACTAGAGGCTTCTCCAAAATTTATGTGTATGACCTATTTGCAAGTGCTTATCATGACCAATCTATTAATAAACAGATTGTTTACTTTGAATACTTCATTACTTTTCATTTCCGAGCAATCGGAATACTATTCGGAATCTCGGAACCTCCGCATTTCGATCTATTTTTCCGCTATTGCTAGTATGCAGCTCAAAAGTAGTGTGCATTAGTACACGTTTTTAGTAGTTAAAATAAGCGAAAACACCAACCATTTTCACCTGACTATAAATGCGTTTGATTTTACCATGCCTGCGATTAGATCAACCATGTTGCGGTTGATATCAATATGAGCTCTGTCAAATATACCACAAACGTTGAAGGTTTTACCAACACTCAATATGCAACTAGCGATTTGAAATTGGATCACTGTTGTAGAACCCCTTGGTCCGAATTACACCTTGAAACCAGCACCTTGCTATACATATTTGCGCCTTTGTTTTGGTTTGCTGTGTTATTGTGACAGAATATTTGAGAGTGTGTTCGTGTGAGTTCATTATGAGGGGCGCATTATTAAGCTTGGGACCGATGTGCTAGTACTGACTGAGCCAAGAAAAAAATCGTTTTTGTATGGGATCTACTGGTCTTAGAGTTAGTCTATGGTTTTACCATAGAGTAACTCTAAGACCAGTAGGTCCCATACAAATACGATTTTTTTTTCTTGGCTCAGTCAGTACTAGCACATCGGTCCCAAGCAGGGGATAAGTCACTCGACCACCTTGTGTTACCACCCTGAAAAACACAATCCGCCACACTTCAAACACACTCGCCACCACATGAAAGATAAATTCATATCTGGCACCACTTACACGAATCGATTGTTTGTTTCTGTTTCCCTCTCGCTTACACAAATGTAATTCAGATGATGCATATGAGAGCATGTATTAAACGTCTAAACCGCGCATGGTTGCCTATAAGCATAAATTTTCGATTGTAGTTTGTGAAAACACAAAAACACCTTCTGCAACCCCAGAAACACATTCGTACACGATCAACACAAACACAACGTGGCAGAGTTACTCACCCCCTGGTCCCAAGCTCGGTCCCAAGCTCAATAATGCGCCCCCAATAATGAACCACACGAACACACTCTCAAATATTTTGTGTAAATAACACAGCAAATCAAAACAAAGGCGCAAATATGTATAGCAAGGTGCTGGCTTCAAGGTGTACTTCGGACCAAGGGGTTCTACAACAGTGAACTAATTTTAAATCGCTAGTTGCATATTGATTGTTGGTTTTACCATAAACATAGTAAATTTGACTGAAATTTCATGGTAGTTTAAAAGATAGACATAGGTGGTGAAATGGTAGTTTTTACAACAAGATTTTTTCCTGTTTATAGGCTAGTATGCAGCTCAAAAGTAATGTGCATTAGGATAGGACAAGTAATGGTCAAGAAATGCTTTTACTGCCGGAATTACCTAACTTGTATGAATGGTTACCATTCGATTATTCCCCAAAGAAAACTGAAGTGTCACCCATACTGGAGCACTTGTCCAATATTTTGGTAGAAATGGCAAAAATTACTGCATAGGTCCTAACTTGCCAGCTGCATACTAAGCTTTATGAAGTAAACACATTTATACAATAATCACTCACCATATCATCTTACTTTATTGTTGTATCAATAATCAGTTGAATTAATCTCTTGTTCTCAATAAAATTGATTTATTTTTAACGTGACAAACAAGCCAACAAACGTTTACAATCGATAAATTTGCGATAAAGATAAATTATTATTTTATGCATACCATGGTTACCCAAGTAACCACAAGCATTATATTATTGCACTTATTCAACCCAAAATCAACATTGGTAAGACGGGATCGCATCAATTCAACAGCTGTCAAGTAATGAAGCGTAAGATTAGCTTAAGAATGTAGTGATGCATTACCAATGCAATAATGCTACTTTAGCAATGTCTTATGGCATTACAAAAGATATAGCATTAGTTCGGTCTTAGTGGGGCCCTTTTCAAATTTAATCCAACTTCAATGATGCACTAGACGTAATGCATATGCCCTATATATGCATGCTATTGCAGCCTCGTGGTTCCTTGGGTATTTTATTGGCACCTATTAAAGTATTGTATAAAATTGAGTGAGAGTTGGAATCTTCTCCAAGCTAATACAAATACAAATCATTCACATTATAACTTGTCCTATTATCATTATATCCACAACTCGATCCACCATGGATTGATTGTATTTTGTTTCTATTTATATAATATTTATTGTTCGGGAAGATATCCTAAACAAAACGAACAAACACATATCTCTTTGATCTAATTTTTTTGGCAACCCTGCACCCTAGACGATGGAAAACCGTTACCAAAATCCGAACTCATTCAACCCGAACGTTCCACTTTCCACCCATTCCAACTGAATCTATAAAACCACATTGCTTCGGGTTTTCGTCATTATTCACAGTTTGGAAAGCGTCCTAGTAAGCATCTCCAAGCGTAGAAGAGCTAAGCTGTCTTCAAAAAAGAAAATTTTCTCATTCGATTTGTGCTAATCACTTCTGTGCGTTAAACTACATTATTCAAAATGGTAAGTAAAATGGGTAATCTTGTGAAGACGAGTGAAATGGATAAGTTTTTGTTAAAATTTACCGGCATTTTTTTTTTTTCTCCTTCGAGAAAGTTCCACGTCATCGTCTGCGAATGGTGGAAGTGAAAAATTTTCATTAGCCGGCTTGTGCTTCCAAAGAAGTATTCAATTAAAGCTATCGCTATTCGAAGGTTTCCACGCAAATTTATGATTTCCCATCAAATGATGTTAATTTTCCGATTTTCTCAAACCACACCTTGAAATGAGTCAGCGGAAGTCTCCGATTTGATTCGGGTGGAGAAAATGACGCCATCTTTTTTTTTCGACCAGAAGCCACGCCGCGCATAATCGGCCGCTTGCTGCATGGCTAGTGGAAATGCCGCATGATGACTAATTGTTTCCCTTCAGTGGTAAACGAGGTCATCCTTAGAAGGAATAGCTTAATTGAAGGTCTTTAATGGTTCATTGAACTTAAAAATTGTGTGCCTCTCTGGGCAAAAGGTCATTTTGCATTACCCTTGCAACCAGATCTTTAATCAGTGAGGCAAGATTAACAAGTCCCTCTTAATTGATTGATTCATTCATAGCAATTGATGAATTTTATGAAGAAGGATGAACATTATTTTCTCCATATTAATACTTGTAGGAAGTTTTTGTGGCAAATTACTTACTTTTTCTTTTCTTTATCCTCCCTACAGCGTGAATGTATCTCCGTACACGTTGGCCAGGCCGGTGTCCAGATCGGTAATGCATGCTGGGAACTGTACTGTCTGGAGCATGGAATCCAACCGGACGGTCAGATGCCATCGGACAAGACCATCGGAGGTGGTGACGATTCGTTCAACACTTTCTTCAGCGAAACCGGTGCCGGCAAGCATGTGCCACGTGCCGTCTTCGTCGATCTGGAACCGACTGTTGTAGATGAGGTCCGCACAGGAACCTACCGTCAGTTGTTCCACCCAGAGCAGTTGATCACCGGCAAGGAAGATGCTGCCAACAACTACGCCCGTGGACACTACACCATCGGAAAGGAAATCGTTGATGTCGTCCTGGATCGCATCCGTAAGTTGGCCGATCAGTGCACTGGTCTGCAAGGATTCCTGATCTTCCACTCGTTCGGTGGAGGTACCGGATCCGGTTTCACTTCCCTGCTGATGGAACGCCTCTCGGTTGACTATGGCAAGAAGTCCAAGCTAGAATTCGCCATCTACCCAGCTCCTCAGGTTTCGACCGCCGTCGTTGAGCCATACAACTCCATTCTGACGACCCATACCACTCTGGAACATTCCGATTGTGCATTTATGGTTGATAACGAGGCTATCTATGACATCTGCCGTCGTAACCTGGACATTGAACGCCCAACTTACACCAACCTGAACCGTTTGATTGGCCAAATCGTGTCTTCGATCACCGCTTCGCTGCGATTCGATGGTGCCCTGAACGTCGATCTGACTGAATTCCAGACCAACTTAGTCCCATACCCACGTATTCATTTCCCACTGGTGACCTACGCCCCAGTCATCTCCGCAGAGAAGGCCTACCACGAGCAGTTGTCCGTGGCTGAAATTACCAATGCCTGTTTCGAACCGGCCAACCAGATGGTCAAGTGCGATCCTCGTCACGGCAAGTACATGGCTTGTTGCATGTTGTACCGTGGTGATGTGGTTCCGAAGGATGTCAATGCAGCCATCGCTACCATCAAGACCAAGCGTACCATCCAGTTCGTCGACTGGTGTCCTACTGGATTCAAGGTCGGTATCAACTACCAGCCACCAACCGTCGTTCCAGGTGGTGATCTGGCTAAGGTCCAGCGTGCCGTGTGCATGTTGTCCAACACGACCGCCATTGCCGAGGCTTGGGCTCGTCTGGATCACAAGTTCGATCTGATGTACGCTAAGCGTGCCTTTGTCCACTGGTACGTCGGTGAGGGTATGGAGGAAGGTGAATTCTCCGAAGCTCGTGAGGATTTGGCTGCCCTGGAGAAGGACTACGAAGAAGTCGGTATGGACTCCGGCGAAGGCGAGGGTGAAGGTGCTGAGGAATATTAAATGAACTAGCACTTTATCAAATGAAAACGCCCGCTTCGAAGCAGAAATGCTTCATACTCAAACGCCGAAGCGTGATTCAAAGAAAAGAGGAAATAATTGAATAAATTGTTCTCGAATTGCAGTTAACGGTCTTTTGTCTGTTATTTTTTTTTTGAAACTATCCCTATCTATTCATTTAATTGGCAGAAAGCTGACTTAAATAAGCAGCTTTCTAAATTTGTGGGTTTGCTAACGGGGCTTCATGGTTTGTTCACTTTTAAGCTTGCTGGAGCTCCCTCCCATTAGGCATTCATGTAAGAAGCTGACGCTTTTATTGTGTTCGCAAAAGTTTCACTCAGGCTCACGGATTCCCATAAATGGAGCAGATGATTAAAAAGTTATCGCCTATTTTTAGTTAGCAAGTTTTTTGATTAATAGAAGGTGAATAACAGTAACCATGTTCCGATGGTTATTAATTCATATGAAAGCTGACAGCTCATTTCACATTTTAAAAGCAGGTTATTAATGTTTAATACCTACTTGCTATGCATGTTTTTAGTTTGAAACAAGGCAACCAATGGGGCTAGAGATCGACGAGAAAAGGAAATTTCTGGACGAAATGCTATCAAATAAGGGTTTAAATCAAGGCCTCATAATAGCCTAGATTCCCATGCCAGACAATTGCTCTAAATACTCAAGGGGTTTCAGCACCGCCTATTGAAGAAATATTTACGTGTTACATTAAAACCCTTATCTACTATTTTTCTACATTCTAATTATAATCCGTAATAATTCAGTGAAATGGCCTTAAAAAGTCATAGAAGAAATAATTCCATAAATGGAATCATTCTGTGCCGATGACGAACGCATGGATATCGAACTTATTCACGATGAAGAAGGAGGTGGACAGAGCGAGCGTAGGCGAGAAGATGGTGCATGGCAGTAGTATGACACCCAATACAAGACCGCATTGGTGCTTTCCGTCTGCGCAGAACTCCTTTTCATACCATTTTTAGTTCTCCGAGCTTGCCTCATCTATCATACTAAAATGTAGTCATCTCCATAAACAGTGTTCCTACAGAAACTGGAAAATGGAACGTGACGATTACATCATCGAATCCGTCGCTGTCGCCGTCAATGAGATCCATATTTGAACTGAAACTGCCTTGAATGACTCATGCTTCTCAACTGATGCTTTAGCGTTTGCACACTCTGCCTTTAACAGTTGCGAATTGAGAGCTTTCAAGCCAATTCTGTATGCTCACCCTGCTCAACCTTCATGCCTCGCAGAACGATAAAATTCCTCAGTTGGTCCTGAATCCAGCATTCGTTTGCTTTGTAGCCGCGGTAGGCCACACGGAAGACAGCCTTTGCTCTCTGTGTGATTCTACACGCACCACTGATGTCGTGGGTTGTTGAATAATTTCATTGAAATACATGCACCGTTTAGGTCATTATTGGAGTATGGGTTTAGTAATTGAATGCGGGTGGTGATCACATGAGATGACATCATCAGACGTATGCATCGTGTCGTCGCGCATATGCTCGAAAGAGGAATCAGGAAATTGCTTGAAGGTGCATACTGCTACTAAAATGTGTCTTTATTTTTGTTGTTATCATTATATTTTACAGTCTCATTGATTAGCCAGAGGGGCTTCACATTTTTGTTCTTTTAACTATTTGTTTTGTGGTGTGATTCGTTAAGTTTTATATTCTAATAAACATGTCATCCCTGATGGGGATTGGTTTGTTTAAATTTATAAAATTTGATAACCTACCTAACTACAATATCTACAATTTGAAAAACCTAGGGAGGCTTGGTGGTTCGATAGGCGTTCTGTAAACGATCTTCAAGGGCTTTATTCGGCCAGACGGTGGATTCAGCTGTTCACAGGAGTGTCTAGAACTGGCCCTGGATTCTTACGCCGAAGTTGCGGTACGAAGGCAATTCAGATTGGTATCGCACACCGGGAACTACGATTCATTTCCAGATAGCATTCAGTTCTTCGGCAGCACGTAGACTTCGTTTGGCAAGGGGCATTAAATAAACGAACTTAATGATTTGCGAGTCTATCTCCGTTCGAGTCCACTTACATCTAGTCTATACGCGCCAAAGAGGATTTGCCGTCCAGACTAATTTTAGCATCTCCCGTCGGAAGAATCTGGCGATTTGAGTGTGGGAAGAGATTTCACCTGTCTGCTGCATTGAGGACATTGCCCATCTGAGAGATTACATCTGCTCGTTTTACACACTGGCAAATTCCTGTGGATGACTGCGGTCATCGGCGAACAGCGACAGAGATCCGTCTGTGAGTGAGGGTAGTCCGAGGCAGAACAGACAAAGAAGGATGTTTCCCGTGAATGAAACACGGAATGCTCAGCTTGCAAATGTCAGCATCTCTCACCAGGAAAGACTGGATCGACGGTTTTGTACACCAGGCCATCATGTAGACGAAACGCCTTTCACGTCAAGACATGGCAGATGCCTTCTGATTTGTTCGCCTGATGTTAGTGACCATTACAGGATTGCTGATCGAAAACTAGTCCGTAGCTATCAAGGCAAGATGCTTGAGTTTGGCAGATGAAGGAGCGCCGGTCTGCTTCAAATGTTTGGATACTCCCGAGAAGGCTGATGTCGATACTGGGAGAAGACATTCCCAGGCCTTCTGATGTGGGTATGACTTTACGACTTCCAACACGATAGAAAGTAGGTAAATGAAGGCATTCATTGTACTAATGCTAGATATTCATAGAATTGAAACTCAAATGTCTGGAGTTCCGCTCCGTGATTTTACCATGTAGGCCTCATGTTCTCTATTTTGATATCGGTGTCTGCCAGCTGTGACTTCACTTCCGAAAGTCTCAGACATAGATGGAGGTATGCTGTTAATCAGCAGTTGCAAATAAGATTGTGGAAGCTGACAAAATGTCGACTATTTCAGCAGCATTCTCAGCGTTAGTAGTCAAACGATCCCAGAGTCACTGCCGTACCATTGATCAACGGTGAATGGACCTGCTTGTCTTTTGCCAGTCTTTTTATCTGTTTCTGGGTGTAATCTGGAGTTGGCGCTGGCGATTTTGCCGCAAGTTGTTGTTTCCTAGATCCACATTCTAGACTTGACATATGTTCGGATCGCTGTTCGTTTAGACGATCAAATTTTAGTGAGACTATCAATAGCCAAGGAGTTGTTCGTTGCGTTGTTGATGCGGCGTCTGGAGATTACATCGCCGTTGACGATCATCGGTTGATACTGACGCTCACGCCGGTACACGACTCCGATAACGGAACTGATAACGGTAGCCGCGACTGGCCACGACTGCCGGTTGACGCAGATCTAACTGCGGCCACCATCGGTCAGGTAAAGTGAGTTCTGGTACACGACGCTCGGGAAGATGATCAATGCGAGACCGCCTGCCGTGGCTATCACCAGACGGCGTACTGTCCTTCCTGCGTGTGAGCTGATCCGCTCCTGTTTCATCGGAGGCCTCCCAGGCCTGCGTCTCTGCACTAGGTCACCGGCGATAATGGCTTATGCCTCCGAAGGATTGACGATTGCACAAAACCGCTGGCCCGTCCCAGCCGCTTCGTTTCGTTTAGATCATCAGTCGCGATGATATGATAGTGATGGTTTCGATGAATCCCAGCCCGAAAAGATTACAGTACGTTGCGGGCGACGTACTGAACTGGTTCCGACGGATTAATCGAATTCCCGGGAGGAACACATCTTCAGGCTCATGATGCGTCCGATGATACTGCGATGTCAATTTCGTTGTTAGTCGATGAATCGATATACTCTTCAGCGATTGAGAAACTTAACATGGCCTGAATTTGATCCGAACGGGTTCAGGACGCTTCGATGTAGATATTACTGCAACGACTCCGCCGATAGCATCGCCACGATCTGCCGATGCCGTACTAGAGTACGATGGTCCCGAGAGTCAGTTTGGATAGCCGGGCCGTTGCAGCCGCAGAAGCGGCGCCGAACAGAAGGTACGATTAGGACTACTAAATACTTATCGCAAGCCAGAGAGCGAGTGCTCTAACGTGAGATCACGCTAAGAGCCGTTGATTTCATGAATCTTAATAAATTCGGTCATTTCTACTTGCTGATTGTTTTGTATGTAGTGTAGCAGTTACACTGGGTCAGACCATAGCCGATAGGCATCGTATTCCAGGATGCCCAAGATCAGTAGCCTGGCACTGAGCGACATCACAGAGCCTGCAGTGTCTCATTCTGACGACGAGGTCACCTAATACGGCAGGCGCACGTCGCCTTCACGAAGGACCTGCTAAGCTGATCTCCCGATTGCATCGAGAAGCCAAAGAGGCATCGACGGTTTGGCCTGGAGTCCATTAGATCTTGCCTGTTAGCCAGTTCTCCGTCTCAGGAGAAAATCAATTCCATCGGTTTTCCAGCTGACGTCAAATACTGCACATCCATCTGTCTGCGATACCTGATCATGCTGCAGTACTTCGCTCGGCCTTGCCGATATCTAATAGCATACATCTCCAGTAGCCTCCGGTTTCTCATCGACACGTACTCCTTCTCTCACTCGGAGACACTGCCTTCAGAACGACGCAGCGGTAAGCCAAGAGCGATAACATATCATCAGGTTCAGTTTCGCGTCGAGCTCGTCGACACAGCGGCGGCTTCCATACCGGGGTCGCCACACGCGAGTAGTGTACATTGCAATCACGCACCAAAACAGGCTATTTTAACGAGTCACATCGAAAACTTCAGAGAGCGATGAAAGCTTTCACGACATGCGTCGCCAGTTTCGAACTGAATGATGCCTAAGGTCCACATTTAGCGTTCAACTTATACACTACAATTTATTCAGATTGCCAAGCAACATCACGTACACGCCCACATTTAGGGAGACCCGATATTTGTTGTTGTTCACGCGCCAGAGTTAAAGTGTATGATGGCCGCCACAACGCGTGCTGTCATTACATTACGAATATACCAAGTCAAGACGCGCGAATCTCAGGCCTCCCGCAGTTTTAGTAGTCCGAGTTATCTTCTTCCCCGCTGTTGTTCACAGTGCCACGCAGATATCTTATCAACGAACAGAGAATCAAATCGACCATGTTCTAATCGACGGAAATTTTCTCCGACATCATCAACGCCCGCAGCGCGAATGGAAGATTGACCACTACCTAGCTGCACATGCAAGATACCAAAACTTCCGACGGTGTACAACACG
Source organism: Aedes japonicus (assembly GCA_034211315.2). Taxonomy (NCBI): domain Eukaryota; kingdom Metazoa; phylum Arthropoda; class Insecta; order Diptera; family Culicidae; genus Aedes; species Aedes japonicus. The sequence continues at coordinate 2,182 of JASCZW010018860.1, read as the reverse complement.
CCTGCTCGACGCCACTACACATGGAAACCGGATTTCAGTTCAGGTCAAGCGCAACAGCAGAGGCCATACTATTACAGCTACAGCTACCTGAGGACGGGCTGAGATTGAAATCAATTACTGGTGTTATCAGAAGAGAGACACTAGTACTTATGTCGAATCGAAAAATTGCTTCATATGAATGCGTTAGTTAGCAGAGAGAAGAACGCCGCAACACGTCACGAGAGCGAATGTGAACGGCGAGAGAAGGCACGGAACAATCAAAACTCGACGCCGAGCGAGCGCCAGATTTGACATCGAGACAAGCAGTGATATCGCGCTGTCGATACGCCACGCTAAATCTATGAGATGTTGAATAGCTCACGCTAAAGCCATCATGGCACATAAGCCGATATGCGCGATTCCAGAAGGTCACTTCACGCGCGAGGCGATTGAGCGCGGAAGACATCGACGAGCGTTCGAACGACAATCATCTGTTTAACGAGTTCGGCACGACATAAACTAGAGTACGTTATCGAGGCATATAGTTCCCGACTCAACTCAGAGTTGCGGTTCGATATTGAAAACAACAGCCGCCGGAGCTGACCAGCCTCCTGCCGAGTTGGGTACTAACAAGACGGGAGAAGGAATGCTCTACTGATGGAAGGACAAAATCCATCTTGCGCTGGCGATAAGCTGATTGCCGCATTATCGCGTACGCTACTGAACGTCTGCCAGCCTCCTCCCACAGTAGCGAGTACTGCGGCACAGCGGGGCCCACAGATTGCACTACGGCCATCATCTGGATAACGAACAAATACTTCATCACTGGGAAGAAATGAATCCACTACGAGATTCTGTCACTCACATCATCATTGAAATATGAGATTCACAGTGATTTTGTTCTACAAATTTAAAATAGTTTCATCTAAAATCAGCCAAGCAATTATATAACAGGTTTTATTTCAAGTTTGTTATGAAACTTACATCATATCAATAAATGTTAGGGGGGCGATGACAAACATCACGTTGATGAGATTTGAGCAGGCCTCATCATCGTTTTGCCTGATGAAATATGATATAGTTCGCGTCATTTTTCATTGAAATGATAGGCCTGTGTTATGACCACTTGTTTGAAATCGCCCATACATCATCTATCGGAGATGCTATATTGGGCATGCGAAACACTCATGAGGCGGCTGTGTAATAGTGTCTCGTCTTGAACAGCGGTCGCCGTTGAGTACAAAAGAAGCCAGCACTGGATTCATGTGCCTAAGAGTTGCGTTGATACGAACGTAGTCATTGATGATGCCACATGATGCCAATAGCATTGCCACATGATGCCAATAAGGCTACTGTCATAAAAGAAGTGACATAGAGCGCTTACTGAACAACGGAACAAGAGGCATTCGGCACATTGTAGTCAGCATCCATGGCTGGGCGACAGCTGAAATGGGTCAACTCATCAAAGCTCCGGTGGACTCCATCGATATCCCGAGCAGCAGGTGATATAGGAAGTGAATCTCATTTAACGTGATATTGTTACATTATCTGGAAAATATCCGGCATCAGTCATATTAATGTGACACCCCTCCGCATCTGGGGCGAGCGCGCGGAATTTGAGGAGTTCAGTGAACATTTCCAGATGACGATGAGGATCTGAAGGGCCGAGGGTCCAGAGGAGGCCAGCCTGGGACATCTGGGACGCAGTGTAATTTCAGGTCCAATGAAATGACAACGGGACTACCTACTAGATTCTATGAGATATATGAACAAGACACAGTCTCTCCCAAAGTAATACTGAAAGGTGGCCTGGAATTCGCTTACAGTACGGGTGAAGTATGGGTCGAGGAGCAAGACTCATCCTTCACATCGCGAAATCCTTCAGGTCTGGATGCAGATTTTCATTCCGTCAAAATGTTCATCATTATTCACTCTCTTTGGTTGTTACACTTGGTTATATCATGATTGTTTCATCTATTATCGCTTCAACTTCCATCTCTTTCTTCGTTATACCATATCCTCTTTTCACGGAAGTTATCATCTCCGTAAAAGTGGATCTAGTCAAAATTGAGTAGATCCACTTTTTACAAAAATTCGAGGCATCCTTCCGTGTGCGTGTTGGCAGTAACACGAAAGAAAGCAGAGGGAGTTTTGAGCGTGTATCTTTTGCCGAGGATATACAGGGGTAGATTGCAGTTCTCGA
>JASCZW010018859.1:0-14695 GCA_034211315.2 Aedes japonicus | reverse complement strand
AAATATACCAACTTTGCGTTTCTCGCACCAGTGTTGTATTTCTTGTTGTTAAACCCGCCAACATCCTGTCATTCCGACGATGCATACCACAGCAGATCATCAGAAGTTTTTCTTTCAGAGATCGCAGATTTTTCACAAACATACACAGCGGATAAACAAGAGTCGAAACGGAGAGGATCACATCCTGGATAACGCCTCAACGTCGACCGTGATTCCGTTCAAAACCGAAGCTGTTACAGGACTATTTTAACGACACGCAAACCTACAACGCGAAGCACCTTCTGTCGTTTCCGCTTGCCAATGAGAGGCGTGCCTGACATTGTGACGAAAACTCAGAGTCAACTAGAGGCTATCTCTCAAAGTGCTTATCATGACCAATCTATCAATAAACAGATTGTTTACACGGAAAAAAATCTGTACCCAGATACACTTGAGCTGCAACAACGACACCCAAGAACAAGCTTCTAAAACACCGTGAACTGAATTACGGATGCAAGGAACAATATAACGTTTATAGAGAATGATCCTGAAAATATGAACTATTTCACGGTCCGTTTTCAATTTCTAGAACGTTTCTCTTCTTCTTTGTATCAACAGAATAACTATCCAAAGCACACCGTTAAGAAAACTACTGCGTTCTTCAAGTCAAACCGAATCAAAATGCTCAGAATGGCCTCCGCAAGCCCTTGATTTGAATCTGATTGAAAATCTGTGGGGTTATCGAGACAATAGAGAAGACAAGGCATCGGTAACACACAAAGTAACTATTTTGAAGCTCTGCAGAAGAGCCTGGGAACACATTGATCTGGAATATCTCAGAGCACTGAAAGTAGTGTTGAAGGCTAAAGAGAACCACACTTAGTGTTGAAGGTTAAAGAATACAGTCAAAGGCATAACCGTTTTATAAAAAAATCAGAGGTATGCTTTATTTTGTCCATTTTGAAATATCGCCCTAACAAAAAATTATTTAGTATTGAGGAAGTCATGCAATATTCCTACATTCTTTATTCCAGCATATATTTTTTCCTTAAAAATACTTTCTACGCCTCGCTAACATTTGAATCAGCAGAGATATCGAATAAATTACAACAATTATGTAATGTATGATTTATTTTGCCCAGCACTGTATCCTGTTGTGGCTCCATGATGTGATGCTCTTTACCTCTGCGATGTAATATCATGAATTTTGAGCCGTCGAGCCAGTTTGCCCAAAATAGCGGGAAGAACGGTAAGAATGTTACTCTCAGTACCCATACACTTTCAAATTGATGCCGTGATAAGATCAACATTCAGATCAAACATGGATTTTTTAGATCAAGTCAAAAGTCATTGGTAATTTTTTTTCCTGATGCACTTTTCTCAGATCGAGTCAAAAGTCATCGGTAACTTTGTCCTGATGCACTATGTAGGGTATGGTAGGAACGGGTTAATCAGGGGTGACCGTTTTAATCAGTTGTTAGGAAATAGGTCTAAAACGCCTATATTTTTCCAAATTATATGACTTTAATGATACGAACGTAAGCTCTATCTGTCGGGCTAATGATTCGATATTTAAATCATGATTGATTATCAATTTATTACTGCCATTTTGAAGATTTAAAATACATCTAGAAATCCATCAGTTCTTACCATCTGAAGATGTTCGCTAAAATTTTACCTCTGTGTATTTTGCATTTGTTCGCGTGTACCGGAGGGAATGTCTTCATCAGCTCCTTCTCATATCCAGGTCTGGTTGCTAGAATGTGATGTTGAAAATTGAATTAAATTTATTTCATATTTAGATGATCTGAAATCACAATTTATTTCATGATTCTTCCTGTCATTTGAGGTTAATTCTTTTGCTTAAGATGATACTGTCTGACACTATCATATGCAACAACAAAATATGTTTCAGAGCTGTCCAATAGTACCTCAACGATAAATAAAGGGTGTATTCGATAAAAATGGCACACAGAAAATCTTCTGTAACTTTTGAATCGTATGAGTTAAAAACCTAGAAATTTGAGTAGATCTTATCCATAGTGTATTATTTACATTTACATGCCAAGTTTCATAGTTATACATTCAGTAGTTCCAGTCATGTCGTCGAAACAAGAAATTGTCCGGGAGAAAATTGTGTGCACTTACAATCAAAATCCAGGGGCGTCCCACCGGTGGATTGCTAAAAGGCTGTGGAATTGCGAAATACAACTGTGTCTCGTGTAATAAGAACCTTCAAGGAGCGTCTGAGTGTCCAAAGGAAGGAAGGGAGTGGTCGTAAAAGTGGTCCAATGGACAGTAAAATGGCCAGGAAAGTCGTACAACAATTCAAGAACCGTCCAAACATGTCAATTCGAGATGTCGCTATAAAGTCTAAGGTGTCAGTCGGTTTTGTGCAGAAAACCATGAAGCGTGCTGGGTTACATGTTTACAAAGTGCAAAAAGCCCCAAACCGGAATGAAAAACAAAACATCACTGCGAAAACCCGCGCCCGGAAACTTTACACGAAGCTGCTCACCAAATCCGGTTGCATCGTGATGGATGATGGATGAAAAGGAAGGTGCGGGCATTCGGGATGGGAGACGAAATTGAATAAAACAAATGTTGTAAATCAAAACTCATTAGTAGTTCTTCATTCCCTGAAAATTTCAAGAAATATCCGATAATCAGTTCAATTTTGATGAGTACATATGTGTGTGCCATTTTTATCGAATACACCCTTTAATGCTTCGCTGTCGAGCGGCAACTATGGCATCACTGTTGCTTTTGAGAGAGCCCCTGTTTCCTCTCTTCTTTGTTAACTACACGGCCAGCCATTTAAACTCAGTTTTGAGTCGTTTTTGACTCACTTTCGTCAACATCGACTCAAATCGGATGGATGTTTTCTATTTGTCGACTTGGCAATCCCAGTTACATATACTCAAATTTGAGTGACTCCACTTTTGACGAAAGTGAGTCAAAAACGACTCATAACTGAGTTAAAATGGCTGGCCGTGTATGGATTTAGCGCACCGGTATTGTCTAGTGAAGCCTGCTTTTGTACATTTGTTTATTTTGAAACAAAGCATCCCGTAGTCGTCACAGTCGCTTGGTCTGACATTTCCGTGAGAGTCAATGAAATAATAAATACAAATTGCAAATCTAAAGATCAATGACAAACTAAAAGTTTGGTCGTGTACGTCTGTCTCATAACCTGCTAGTAGACGAGTTTATGATCGTAGCAACCAACATGTTTTGGTTAATTGTTTTCGAGATCGGATGGGTAAAACGAAGGAGTGGGCTGAGGAAATGGACGTTTGCAGCAAATCGTGAACTGGCCTTTTCCATTTTGCCTTTGCACACATGCACGGTCTCGCACTCATACAATATTAATAGTTCATGAACGGATTGCGGAGCTGAAGAAAACATTTTCATGATCGGAAAGCAATCCGCATGCTTTTAATAAGTCCCTGCAATTGGGAACTATATTCCATGGCTATGACATTTTCTGAGCCCAACGCTCGTTCCTGAAAGTATGTTTCTATAGATCAGAAGAAAGCAGAAGGAATAATTATGAAGAAGGAGATGTTCGCTCATCACCATGAGGCCGCAAGAGTGGACAGTAATGTTTGCTAGAATTCAAAGATATGAAGAGAAAGTGTTGATAGTTCCGCCAGTGTACGTCAAGTTGTGAGAATTGGATAAAAGTATTGAGAATTGAGCGAAGGGCTTGGGTATAGCAGTACTCGAGCCTAGCTCGCATTCCTTTGCCTAACATCCCATTGCGGGGTAGGTCAAGGCACCGACGAATCTTTCACCTCGACAGGCAAAAGAATGCGCCCCTGTTCGTACTCACGTACTACCAATTGCTTGTGATGGTTCTAGCGGTTGTTTGTACACATTCCGTTTTGTTACCTAAATGGAAAAGATACTCTCTCCTTTTGGGTTTATGTTTTTTCACAACGTCTAATTATACTCAAATTTTCCTTTTGTCATCTTTGACATAGAGATATCGGAGAGAAATACCGTAAAGTGTTGTGATACTCGTCCCCACCAGTATGGGTTAATGGGTACACTGACGGAACTGTCAACACTTTCTCTTCATATCTTCCATTCTAGCAAACATTACTGTCCACTCTTGGTGTCTCATGATGATGAGAGAACACCTTCTTCCACGTCATAATCGTTACTCCAAGTACGGAGAATACAAACAGCTTCATCAAATGTCCCAGGTGCTATATAAACTTCTTAAAACGATCGATTTGAACAAAATGACAATTAAAATCAATATCACCCGATTCCCTTGGAATTTAAGCCAAAAGCACGCTCCTCACAGATTATGAGTTATTTTCTCTGAGTGTTACAAAATTTTCTAAATAAATGCATGGGGAAAAAACCTTACTATTCAATAGGTTGGCAGATGAAATCGTTTCAATATCCTTATTCATAGCATAAGCTTTCACGGATCATTTCTTCCACCCTCTTGGCCATGTAAAAACAGCAAAGCATGCATCAATGGCCATGCTCGCTTTATCTAATCTGAGCTCAATAAATTTATATAATAAGAATCTTACATCGCCAGCATCTTCTCTCATAATTTCCAATTCAATATGCCAGGCAAGCAGAAATGATAAATCAAAGCCGCCTTTAAACACGTCTATTAGGGACTCAATTGTATCCCGCCTGGTTGCTTTCACAACCTGAACCAAACCTGGGCATATACCTCCATATCGACTACCCAAAGGCAGACGAAGAAACGCTTGTGCCTGTTATCTTTATCTCGATCGAGAGCCCCATTCTCACTCTGTTTTCCCAGATGGCCTCCTTTTTTCCTACCCCCCCCCCCCCCAACTCCACACATACATTCAGACAGTTGTGCATACTTAGAACCATAGAAGTTTTCCTACGAGACCGGGCTGTAAATCAAGGCACGCTTCCTTCCCGTTCACCATCGGTTCAACTAATGCCACGTCGTCGTTCGTTCCGGGATGGCTTGAGCAGCAGTTTTCAGATCGGAAGACGACCAATCTTTTTGCTAGCTGTCTTTTTTTACCCTTTCCTTCGACGGGTACATAGTTCGAGAACAGACCACATACGACGTCGATTCAACGGGTATCTCACGCAAGCTCCAGCATCAAGTGCCCTTCGAACGATGTCCTCGTCGTCGACGACGACGACGGACATGTGCATGAAACAAGTCGAGAAATGAAAGCACGTAATTGAATGTATTTATGCTCGCATGAACGGGGCCCCGTAATATGGGTGGCACGTAATAAAGTATTGAGCTTCGACGAGCAGGCGCTCCCAGCAATATTGGCGCTATCTTCTTCCTTTCCGCACATGGTAATGTTGCACAGTAAATGGTAGAAGGAAGGATACGGCCATGTCTTGCCTCGAACTGCCCGGGTTGAAGATTCGAAATCGATTCGACCTTAACGCGGCTTTCGAGGCGACCATATGGAGCATTTGAAATAGTAGCAACCGCCAGTCGCTGGCAATTGGAGCAGTAGATAAGAGAATGCTAAATAGGTAAGTAGGTAGCTAGAGATTCTCCGATGCAAATCTGGCCAAACTCTTCTTCTGGTTGTTATGCCTCAACTTGGTTTTGTACTCGTTGAGAATATCCACAGTAGTTGATTGAAATTATTTTGAGCCTTTTCTTTTCTAGTGAATTCATATCTGCCTTCCGAGTTCAGATTAAGGACTGTATCGAAAATAAGTTATCCACATATTTTTCTTTCAAATCATATAAAAAAAATGTAAAAGTTCTAACAAACGGATGATTCTTTTTTGTACGGGATTAAGCTTCACAATGTTCAGTGAAGACCGAAAGAAAATTAATGTTATTCTGTCACGAATTTACGAATTATTGATCAAGCAAGTTTTATTAAGTTCCGGACAAGTGTTTCATCACAACTCAGCCCAATTTTTTTTAATTCCTGCATATTCTCAGCTGCTTAACCAGTCTTCTTAAAGACCCTCTTTACAATCGCCTAATAGCGTTCGATGGGCCGAAGCTGAGGGCAATTTGACGGATAGATTTCTTTCTCAACAAAATGTACACCCTTTTCCGGGAGCCAATTGAGAGTTACCTTGGCGTAACTAGCCGACGCTAATTCCAGCCAAAACTGTAAAGGGTTACTTTGCTTCTGATATAAAGGCAGCAAACTCTTCTTCAGACACTCAACCATCCCAAAGCGATCTTCCAGGACCGCCGTACTCTGTTGCAACATCTGGCGCGATCGATGATTCGATGCTTTCAACGGAGGAAGTCGTTGTAATCCTGACCCAGGCCATCATCATCCAGCGATCCTGCAGAACACGTGGAGAACAAATTCAGGCGATGATTGCTTTCCTCAATGGACCGTGAAATCGTCAATTTCGCAATTGGAACGCTTGCTCGCTGAAGAGCAAAAACATCGAGTTTATTAACTTTCTCAACGACCGGTCCATTGACATCACAATCATCACCGAGACGCATCTCAAGCCTGAGATCAACGTGTTCCTCCCAGATTTCCATCTGATCAGACTTGATCGAACCAGTTCCGCCGGAGGGGGTGTCACCTTCGCCCTGCGTACCAACATCAACTGCCAGATGCTTCCGAGTTTGCAGTTCCAATTCGTCGAAGCCATCGGAGTCAAGGTCGAATCATTATCATCGCGGCCTATTGTCCCAAACAAGCAAGCACAAACAACGGGACAGATAGGATCTTGCGAAACGACATCATCAAGCTCACACGGAGGCATGGGCCGTTTATTATCGCCGGTGACCTGAACGCAAAACATGAAACCTGGGGAAACGCACGACGGAACAAGAACGGCTCCATCCTACACGATGACCTGGGAGAGGGCCACTACACCATTCTGGGCCCGGATACTCCCACCCGGTTGAGCAAATCCGGGGTCCACGCAACGATAGACATCTTCCTCGCCAACATGGGAACAACATCGGCCAGCCGATCGCACTCAGGAGCTCAGCTCAGACCACTATCCGGTGGTGGCTGAAGTTGGGTCCTGCGTCAACCGGCATTCCGTAACCAGACGAAACTACCATCGCGCCAACTGGGTCCAGTTCCGTCATCTGATCGACAACACGGTCGATTACGATGAGACGCCCCAGAATCAGCCGACGACATCGATCGGCAACTGCAGTCGATCGAGCAGGCGATCTCCCAGGCTCGGGAGCACCACATTCCAGAAGTAACACAGGTGTGCATCTCTTTACCCATTGATAGTCTCACTAAAAACTTGATCCGTCTTCGAAACACCACTCGCAAACAGTATCAACGTACTGGTATGCCTGCCTTAAAATTAAAGTTTAAAATGTCTGAATAAAATAATTAAGGCTAGAATGGTGGATGTCAGAAACAATAATTTTGCCAACAAAATTCGCGCCCTCCCAGATTGTGGAAAGCCGTTTTGGAAATTAACAAAAAAATTAAAAACCAAGCCTAGGCCCATTCCACCGTTGCTCCCACTAGACAACAATGACTCTAAGGATCGTTTGATTACTCCCGCTGAAAAGGCTGCTGAGATAGGTCGAAATTTTGTCAGCTCACACAATCTTGGACAGAACATCGTCAGTCCTCACGAAGCTGCCGTTAACGAGCATGCGAATAACATCCATCTATATCCCAATGACTGTTCGGAGGAACTAGAAATCACAGCTGACGAACTGTCGACCTATATCAAAACATCGAAGAACATGAAGGCCCCAGGTTTCGACAAAATTTTGAATTTGGAACTCAAGCACTTGTGTTCCCAATTATTTGAACATCTAGCATTAATTTTTAATCAATGCCTAAGACTTGCCCTCGTGCTGGAAGTCAGCTAAAGTCATACCCATCCGGAAACCTGGGAAAGATCCTTCATGTTCCAAGAGCTATCGACCCATCAGCCTTCTCTCGGGAGTATCAAAACTTTTCGAGAACGCAATTTACCGTCGGCTCCTTGCATCTACCGACGAACTCAACATCCTGCTTGATGTACAGTTTGGCTTTCGACGCGGTCGATCAACGGTACATCAACTGAATCGAGTCACTAACACCCTCGAGCCAAAACAAGTCTGTTTCGAAAACATCTGCCATGGCCCTTCTTCGACGTGGAAAAGGCGTTTGACAACGTCTGGCATGATGATGCCTGGTGACATGGCTTCGCATCGATTCAATCTTAGAGTTTTCCTGGTGAAGATGATAAAGAACTACTTATCAAACAGAACATTCACTGTTTTGCTGCATGGTGCAGTTTCCAATGCGCAGGAGGTTTCTGCCGGTGTTCCGCAGGGAAGCATACTAGGTCCACTTCTGTTTAACCTGTTCACCTCGGACATACCCCCACTCCTGAAAAACGGATCTCTGTCGCTGTTTGCCGATGATACCGCAGTCGTCCACAATGGTAGGGTAGTGAGAGCAATCGCATCGAAACTGCAGCGAGTCTGAATGTTCTGTTAGAGTATCTCACAGACTGGAAGATCCGCATCAATGCAGCGAAGACCCAGGTCATCCTCTTCCACCTCGAAATCACCCAGACTTGTTCCGGCTGAGGATGTTAAAATTCGTCTAAACGGCACAACGGTGGAATGGACCAATTCAGCCATCTATCTTGGCGTGACTCTAGATATGCAAGACTGAACTTCAGGGAACAGGTTGACAAGACTGTCGCAAACTGTAACGTTCTGTTGAAGCTTATGTACCCTTGCTACACAGAAAGTGTACATTGTCCCTGAAGAACAAGCTTGCTATCTACAACCAGATCATACTCCCGCGTTATCGAGTACGGCATGCCGATCTGGGAGAGCTGCGCGAAGCACACCACCTGAAACTACAGCGGGTTCAAAACAAATTTCTCAGGATGATCCTGAACACACCTCCGCGGACGAGAAATACTGAGATCCATCGTCTGGCCGAGATTAAAACACTCGAAGATCGTTTTAGTGAGACTATCAATAGGTACAGGACACGTTGCCACCTATCAGACCACCAAGTCATCCGGGACCTGGTACCCCACCCTAGGTTTTTTTCTCCAAATTGTAGTAATTGTAGTTAGGTAGGTTATCAAATTTTATAAATTCAAACCAACCAATCCCCGTAACGGATGAAATGTAAATTAGAATATTAAATTATCTAAGCACACCACAAATCAATCAAAACAAAGAACAAAGATGAAGAGCCCCTCTGGCTAATCAATTAACTTGTAAAAACTAAATGTAACCATTAAAACAATTGAAAAATAAAGACACATTTTAACTAACTAATTCAGACACTCAGATGTTGTACACTGCACACTGTTGCAGATGCACACTGTTTACATCACTTACATCCTCCCCAAAGAAGACAGTATAATATTCTGGACCTGGAAGGGTTTTTGAGTACTCCTTGACCTTGGTCTCGTTCTCCATCAAAATACTTGCATCCAGTCGCTTCAAAACTTGCGAATACAATTTCCGCGTTGCTTTTGATCTGCTCTTTGTTTGTCGATTTTCTGCTTCTTGTAGGTCATCCGGTTGTTCCGTTTGTTGATACGTTGAATCATTCCGACGGTTTTCAAATTACTTATCGACCTTGGTCCATTCTTCCGAATTAGAGCTATCACAATCTTAAATCTATGTGTGGCCGCACATATTATTCATTTGACACATAATTTTCATTTGCCCTAAAAAGGGGATTATGTTTACGTGTTGCAAATCAAATCTATTTGAATGGATTTTTACCATTAGTTATGAGCAGATTATTTTTCGTCTAGTACGGTTGGAAGATCCGGGTTTTCTGCCTCTTCCTGGCTGTTTATCCAAAGAACAATTCGCGTAAAACTTGGTTACAATTAATTTCAAAGCGCTTCGCCGATTGTCGCGTAGTTACACCCTTCTCATGTAGCCATGTGTTCAATACCTTAATTTTCAGTTCTTTTGCAATTTAAACCGTGCAAACAGTCAACAAACGAAAGATGATAGTCAAACGTACAGCCTGCTATGATGAATACATAAAAACCATCACAAATACAGGCGTACAACGAAAAATATACATGGATAGCTTATTGTCAATACATTCCTTAATCAACGAAGGAATTGATTAAATTTCAAGGAAATGTTCTTTATAGTGTTTTGATTCCTCAAACATTATGCTAAATAGCAGATTTTAAGGACTGTGCTCAGTAAAAATAAGACGCAACGAGTGTAACTTTAGTGTATGGGTATAAATTGATGTTTGTTCTCTTTCTGCATTCGATTGGAACGGTTGATAGTTCTCTTCGATCGCGCGATGGTCTTCTTTTCTGCGGCATTGTAATCAGCTTGCATTGTTATTGTTTCATTAGCCCGGTCGGTTTTTTGTATCAGCAATGTGCGACAAATACTGTGCTATTTTTCTTTGGTAATGGACTGGGAGGAAATTGTGATGGGGTTTTTTGAAATATGGACGCTCAAAAATGCATCGTGCAGGAGCTTCTGGTGGAGTTGAGAATATCCACTTAAAATTGTATGCGTGACATGTACATGGACGTGAAGCAAGAAATCCCTTCATCGCTGCACTTTGCCAGCCGGCAGGCAAAATACATATTTCCAAAGCAACAAGGAAAAATACTTTGTCTGCAAGGCTCTTTGTCCGAAGCAGAATGCTCGGAGTCGGCCAAGAGTGCGTCGGCAAGAAAAGGTGCAGATACTGAAGGAAACTCACAGATGTGCAGTAACCGGAGGTAAAACCACCGTAGGACAGAAGTTGAAGCTGAGATGAGATTAGAAATGCTAGAGGGGCTTAGAAAAAGTAACGGAGTAGGCTGTCACAATGCCGGAAAACCCCACTCCGTAATGATGAATCGAAGATACAGTTCACCTGATTCATGTTAACTGAGATCAATGACAAAAGAGTCAGCTAGAATTGCAAAGGAACAAGAAGAAGTTAAATCGTCTCCACGGAAGAAGAAGAACCATAGTAAAGATAGTACTCGAAGAAAATGAAACACCTTCTATTGTGTATAAATTGTTATTGCATGGGTAAAAATTGATGAAATTTTGGGTTACACTTATTTAAAGTGTAACGGTTACGTGTTTACATGTTTACAATTTCGTCAACACCTGTCATGTGCTTATCAAGATAGCTTTCAAGCAACAAGTGTTTCGACAAAAATCGTAGGCGCGGTCGTGGAAAATCCATGCCAGTCCCACAGGTGGATCGTGAAACAGTTGGGAATCGACAATTCAACTGTATCCCGTGTGGAAAAATCGTTCAAGAAGACCCAGATGACCCAGCGGCGAGCTGACAGCGGAAAAAAAGCGAAAACGACCGGCCCCGTGACCGGCGAAAACGAATGGCTCAATCTGAACCATTCGATTCGGGACATGGCCAAGAAGTGGGCCGGACTTCATGTCTTCAATTGAAGGAAGGTGCATAACCAGACAGATAAACAGAATATGGTGGACAAATACCGCGACAGGAAGCTGTACCGCGAGTGGTTGATGCAGCCGAAATGCATCAGAATGGACGAGAGCCGTGCATTAAAGCGGACGCCAAGCAGATCATCGGCTTGAAGTGTTTTGTCGGTAAGTCCCTTTCTGGGTTTTCCGGAGAAGTGCCGAAAGAAGAAGGTCGACACATTTCCCAAAAAGTACTTGGTGTGGCAGGTGATTTGTGGCTCCGGCAAATTCAGCAACGACCAAAATATAAAGAAGAATGCATCCAAAAGCGTCTGCTGCGAAGGTGACACTCTGTTTTTGCAGGATATGGTTTCGTGCCATTATGTGAAACTGATGATGAAGTGGTACGAAGGAGGCAAAAATTCAGGGCAATCATGAAGGGCACGCTTCGGAAAACCGGGAAGGTCTTCACAAACGTCAAGGATTTGAAGAATGTGAGTGGATAAAAGTGTTTATTAAAGATAGCGCAAGTTTTTTTTATCAATCATTTATTTGTACAGGCTCAAGATGGCGATGCAAGTGTTGCACAAGATTTGATGGACTGCGTTGAGTCCCAGGTTCGGGCATTTAGTCTAGGAGAGGAGGTTGAATAAACCAACATTGCAAAAAATAGCTAATAGCTAAGATATTTAACTAGAAATGAGAAGAAAAATTAGTATTTTCCGTTTCATTCCAACTACCTATATGCTTATCTTGACAGATACGCGTATTTTGTCTACAATGTGAAGTTACTAGTACACGACACTGAAGAAGACTACACATTGTAGACGAAGTACGCGTATCTGTCAAGTTGGAATTAAATGGAAATTACTAATTTTTCTTTTCATTTTTCCACTTTTCACTTAACAGCCCAAGTAACATTGCCAAAACCATCCAGCTTTATTAAGTTTTATTAAAGTTTTATGAAAGCCACTAGAAATCAATTCGGTTTTATTATGGCAGCAAGAGGTGCCAACAGGTTTCAAATTTTAGTCAGGTTTATAAGAACCTACACAGCTTCTTTACAACGATCTTAAAACCTAGACTTCTAAAATTCCTTTTACTCCTATTTAAGGTTTTATTTTGACTTCATAAATTCATAAAATGCTGTTTTGAAATGCCGTTTTAGGAAGGGCCTGATAATTTTATAGTAGCAATTGCTAAGATTAATTTGATTTTTAGCAAAACTGTGAGTTCTTCCAATCGCCATATTGCCCTGTTTAAATAATTGAAATGTGGAAAAATAAATACACCAAATATTAAATGTAACACAATTGAACTGCAGATTTGAGACCAACTTCGGTATTTTTTTAGATAACCTTATTGAATTACATTAATTTTCAGGAATTTCATGATTAACTTATCAAATATATTTCTTTCAATTTTGTTTTTGTTGTTGTTAACTCGCATAATTTCCAAGGCGCATTAATTTTCAGCTCTTATTGTGCCAATATTCACCATAAAATTAAATGTGCATATAAATTGGAGCATGATACGCTGTAAAACAACTCAATTTGTTTTGGATATTTTGCTTTCAAGCATAATTTTCCGCTACACTAGATCTTTTTTCTTAGCCATTATTTATTGTTGAATGAATCAGAAGAGCAGAGAATCGACCAAAGCAGAACTACAAAAACCAACCACGATATCGCCGTGAAGTTGTACAGATGTGACCATTTGGCCCTATGCTGGTTTTGATGGCGGCCAATAGATCTTGTGATGGTTCTCAAGTGGTCATAACATCTTTCACTAGAACATTTACAAAATCTTTATGGTCTTAGAAAGGTTTTATTAATTTGTGTTCACAACCGTCTATAGAGTGGGCCACTTTGTACACATTTCGGCTTTGAAGATGCATAGAGGAGGTGCTATACGGCTGGAATAGAACTGAAATTGTTGCTTGGAGGTTACACTTTCTAGGATTCAGCTGATATCTGTTCATTTATTCCCTGAGAGTTTCAAAAATAGCTGAAAACTGTGACAGGAAGCTGTGCCCAGAGTGGCCGACGAAACTGAGGTGCGTCAAGATGAACGGCAAGACTTATAGCAAGGTGAACACAAGGCAATTTATGGGCAGGAGTTTTACGCTGCCATATCATCGTCCTTGAAAAGGTAAGGATGAAGATGGTGGACACATTCGCCAAAAAGTTCTGGGTTGGGTAGGTCATCTGTAGGTGCGGAGCGGCGAGCCAGCCATTTACCACGACGGGTACAAGGAATGGGCAAATCTACGGAGACAAGTGCCTCCAACATTGCCTGCTACCCTTCCTGTGATCTTACAGAGGCGATATGCTATTTTGGCCGGATTTGGCATCCTGCCACTACGTGCGGCCGTGGTTAGACTGGTACAGAGATAACAATGTTGTTTTTGTATCAAAAGGTTTCAATTCACCGAACTACCAAAACTACGTTCAAAGGTTTGGAACATTATGAAGTATTCGAGAACATTATGAAGTATCCGAGAACGAGGTGATTTTGAAGAAAGAGTGGATAAAAATATCAAAAAAGTTAGCCCCACTATTGTTTAAGACTGCTTGAGTGTGGCAAAGTGCAGCCACTTGATCATGGAGAATAAACTAATAAAGTAGAAACAAACCAGCGTTCTAGTTTATTTCCTGAATGGTTAAAGTAAATCCGACAAAAAAAGAATTTTTAGCAACCAATTTCGAGTGTCTCATGTTTTTCGAGTACAGTCTTTAATTGGTTTGTGATATTTCATGCTGATAGTTATTTCATTAGGCTTATTACTTGCTTTCAAGTTAGTGTTCTAAATGCACTTCTATATTTATTAATTAAGAGCTTTCGAAGCCAGGTACCATTTTTGCATTAGTATGATTGTGTGGCAAGTACATTCATACCCTATGCTCAGGGAGACGAGAAATTTTCCTTAACGGCAAATTCCTAGACCAGAGCGGGAATCGAACCCAGTCACCTCCAGCATGGTGTTGCTTGTTGCTGCGCCTGTACCGACTGAGCTAAGGGAAGACCGATAAATCATGTCCAATTGAGCCCAAATTTGACGAAGCGGTTAATAAAACGTTTTCGCAACATCGATGTTTGAAATTTGGTGAAAAAAATGCATCTGGCACTGCTGCCACAATCGATTGAGGTCCAATTTTGCATAGCGTCATATTATGGGCTACCCAGGAAAAAATAATGAATTTTAACAAGCGCGTAAAATTTCCCCTCGTTTAATTCAAAGCCAAAGGAGGCATAAACAACGAAATTGTATGCAATCTTGCACACAACAGACTAGATTCAGGCGTTTTTCTGGCGTTAATTTACATGAAATATTACATCAATTTCTGCCAAATCTAGCATTCGCTTTATGTGCATGTGATAACGCAGACT
>JASCZW010018858.1:0-14708 GCA_034211315.2 Aedes japonicus | reverse complement strand
ATTTATTGAATAAGAGTTTCAGTCAAAAATTGACAATTGCGCTTATTTGTTACTGAGAAACTTGAAATTTGACAATACGAGAAATTGAAGTACCTGATAATTCGTGAATTTGAAAATCTGATAGTTTTAGAATGTGATGATATCAGTATGATAAGTATTCCGTAAACTAGTTAAGTAATAAGTGTTTTATACTACATTCTGTTAAATTAGAAATTTTCGGCCGATTTTTGTTGAAATTTTGTTGAATCTCAGATGATAAAGATTTCTATTCTTAGTTTTTGAAATTTGGAATCTGTAAAATAATGAAAATGAAACTTTTGAATTCTCAGCTTCTCAAATTTCCTCGACATCAAAAAATCATAGGAGACATAGAATAACTAAGACTCAGGATGCCAGATCCTGTGAACAAGAGGATTGTGATAAACAGATTATTACGATAATCACAAAAGATTCTGAGACATTGGACTTCTAGGGAGAATTTAGCTGTCTGAGTATCAGCAACCTATGGTGTTGTTTGCTATTATCGAAATCAATTTTTTTTTCGATTTTTCGTATTTCAGATTCCTAAATTTGATGATTATAAACAGCTCGTATTGAATTTCAAATAAACGAAATTTTATGCTCTAATAAATACAATTATTGAATAAATACAAAATGTCTGAACCGAATTATCGAAAACTATCAGATTCTCTAGTTCTGAAGTGAATTGGAACGGGAATGCATCGGACATGGAACTAGAATTGAACTGGAATGGAACTGGAATGACAATTAAATGGCAATAAAATGAAAATGAGGTGAAAATCAAATGAATTGATAAATCTGAAAAATTTAGAAGTTAATACAGTATGCTGATCTATCCAAAATTTGAATATTTAACATCACCAAGCTGACAATAGCCCCCTTGGGCGTACAAAATCGCGCTAATAAAATACAAAAGCGGCCTATCTCTATTCAGCCGTGCCTATTTATAGCGGTCGATAAGTCAGCGTAATTGAAGCGACTCCATCGTGGATTTTAAACAATGACGATCCATGACAGAAGTAATGATGGAACACAAACACAGAAGAAATTAACACTCTTAAGGTGTTTTGGTTGATATCTTCAACTAAACAAAACGTTAACTCCGACAAAGCAGCTGCATGCTTAGCCTTTACAAAATTCAAATTTCCTAATTCATGTTTTCGCAAATATTATTGATTGCTTGATTGTATAATTGAAAGAATATGGCAAGAAATGAACAGACTAATGCAGAATTGTATAGTAGAATAAATAAATAAATCAATAAATAAAAAACTTAATTAATCAAAAGTTAAATCAATCGAAACATAAATAAACATACAAATCTATATAAATAAAAATGAGTTGGGGTTTCTTTTGTCACGATTTAACTCGCGAGCGGAACGACCGATCGGTGTGAAATTTTGTATGCAGAGATTTTTGGGGCCGGAGAATAATCTTAAGATGGTTTGAGCCCCTCCCTTTACTGGAAAGGGCGGCTCCCATACAAATGAAACACAAATTTTAACCAAACATGAGACCTATCCCTACCGCTATGCAAATTTGTATGCAGGGGTTTTTGGGTCCGGGAAAGGATCTTATGATAGTTTAACACCCCTCCCGCCTTTAGAAAAGGGGGCTCCCATGCAAATGAAAAACTATTTTCAGCATAACTCAAGCACTAATCAAACAAATGCAACCAAATATGGCATGTGGAAGTTTTTGTAGGCAAGAAATGTTCCTTACGGTGGTTTGAGCCCCTCCTCTTTGGAAGAAGGGACTCTCATACAAATGAAACACGAATCTGAGCCAAACATAAGTTTATCCCAACAGGTTTTTTTGAGTCGGGGAAGGTTCTTATGATGGTTCGAGACACCTCCTGCATCTTGAAGGGGTGCTCCCACACCAATGAAACACAAGTTTTTGCATAACTCGAGATCTAATCAAACAAATGGAACCAAATTTGAAATGTGGGGTTTTCGGAACCAAGAAATATTTCTATGGAGGTTTGAGACCCCTCCCCTCTCTGGAAGAGGTGGGCTCTCATGAAAATTAGACACAAATGTCAACTAAACAGTAGAATCATACCTACTGTTATGAAAACTTATATGTAGGGGTTGTTGAGGCCGGAAAAGGTTCTTATGATGGTTCGAACCTCCTTCCCGCCTGGAAGGGGAGGACTTCCATACAAATAAAAATTTCTGCAAAGCTCGAGTTCTTGGAATTTGAGTTCTTCAAATGGAACCAACTTTGGCATATGGGGTTTTTAGGCAGGATTTTTTTTTCTTAGGTGGTTCAAGACGCCTTCCTCTGGAGAGGGGGAAGGAGGGCTCTCAAACCAATGAAACAGACATTTGAACCAAACATGAGAATTATCCATGCAACTTAAACACAAAATGTGTATTTCTCGGGTGAGAAGCATATTCTGATAGAAGTTTGACCCACTTTTTAGTCAAGAATTGGATGAGTTACTATCAGTGCTACATAATGCACAAGAAGCTAATCTTAAAGTATGCAAGGAAAAATTACGTACAAACTGACAAGATACGATTTTGTTTGTCTTTTAAATTTTTCTACGCAGAAAGCAAAACCGGTAGAAACAACCGGTCCAAGGGTTAAATTAATAACACAAACTTTTTTTTTCGCGCCAATTTTGTTAATTATTCATTCATTTAGTTGCAAGCGTTGCAAGGCTCGCACCGGGTACAGCTAGTAAACATATAAATCCATAAATATATAAACAAATCAATAAATAAATAATTCAATACATGTATAAATAAACAAATAAATGATTAAATCAAGAAATAAATAAATAAATGAATTAATTAATAGATCAATAAATAAATAAATAGTTGAAAAAAACATTAAAGTAATCAATCAATCAATGAGCAAAAATGTATAATTAAATAAATAATTAAAAGAAAAAATCGAAAAATAGCATAAATAAGTCAATAAATAAATAAATGAATGAATCAATAGAAAAAATCCGTAAGCGAATAAATAAACACACAAATAAACATATCAATAGATGAGTACATAAATCATTGACAAAAAAAGTAAATAAATTGATAAATAAAAGAGTAAATAAATAAATAAATTATTAATTAATAAAAGAATGAAAACATTCATAAATAATTCAATAAATAAATAATTGAATAAATGAACAAATACATTAATAAATAAAAAACAAATAAACATTTACGTAAATAGATAAATAGATAAATAAATGAATACATAAATAAAAAAACATACACAAATAAATAAATATAGAAATTCATTAACGAATAAATAAATAAATGAATAAATAAATGAAAAGATAAGTAGATAAATGAATGAAATAAATAAATAATGAACCAATAAATAAGAAAGTAAATAAATAAATAATTTAATAAATTAAAAAAACTGAATGAAAAAATAACTAAACAAATCAAAAAGTTTATCAATACATCAATAAATAGAGAAATGAATTAATTAAAATAAATAAATTAACAAGGAAATAAATATATAAATAAATTAATTAATTCATTAAGGTTATGGAGTGCCCAGTCTCCCGACCTTAATCCGATCGTGCATCTCTGGTTAATTTTGAAAATTAAGGTCCAGGAGCATAACTGAACAAGCATCCAGCAATTGCGGCAGGTAATCTCAACTGAATGGGACAAAATCAGCCCAGAAACAACTGCTAAGCTTGTTTAGTCGCTGTCACGAAGATGCGAGCAGTTATTGAAGCCAGAGAGGTGGTTATTTTTTAACTTTTTATTTTTAACATCATGTCTCAATGCAAGAGAGTTTTTAAGGGTCACATCTCCTTAAAAACCTAAATATAGCAGAAAAAGAAGCAATATGCAAACGAAATTTTCAAAAATGACTTAACAAAGATCAATGAAACGGGTATTTGTGGCTGTTTAAATGTTTACCTACATCACATAAACAATACACTACACAAAATAACAACAAGTCAACATGAGTGAGGAACACAATGTAATTTAAATCTTTGAAATCAAATTATATTTTTCCACAAAAAATGCAACTGAAGTTTTATAACGCAAAAAAAAGCATTTTTGGCAACACTGCCTCCCATAAACAGTATTTTCAGAATAACTTAAACAGATTCCATAAAAAGGATCCGGCCGATTGCTTTCAAACATTATAGTTGCATAGGTATTGGCAAAATAAAGGATAGATTATTGCCAATATACTAATGAATAAGGAATTCGATGCAGGAAAATGCAGTAGCCTCAGAATGGCTCCAAGTACTTGTACAGTTAGTACAAGCAGAAGCTTTTTACTGATTTCAACTGAAAAAGTGGAAGGTATATAATGGCTTTAGAATTTTTCAAAAGAAATGATACTCATTTGACGAAAACTGACATTCACTTTTTCAAACGCAAAAAGAAGCCTGTTTTGCATCACTGCTGACCAAATAGAAAAAAAAAAAAATATTCTTTGAATAATTTTATTCACAAAACATCAAACCGACCGTTTTCAGATGTAACGGTTTTGGAAATGCGAAACTTAAAAAAAAACAGGGGAGGTCCCATGAGCCGAGTGATAGTCCAATCGGCACAAAAACTGGAATTTTTCCATATGGGTGGTAGATCAAAAAATCCACCAACTTTGGCACAAATCGGTCAAAGTTGAATTCATGCGGTGTGAATACTTCGTGTGGAATGACCCATATATATAAAACTTTCATCTGTGAAAAATAAGTTGAAAAAAAAAACAGAATTTAATGATTTGACGGCCTAACGCCCATGTGGCCTAATGGTCCATTAACAATTAACATGTTTTCGCTGTGCACCATAATTAAAAAGCCACTGAGCGCGAGTCGCATCCCAACGATCGCTTAAGCACCCGTCACATTTTTCAATATATTGACAATAATTGTACATCATTGATGTTGATGTTGATCATTTGTATGATTAATTATAATATAAATGACAATATTTCATCAAATTTTCATTACTATTGGCAATGCCTCCTCTCTTCCTATCAATACATTAATCAGTGTGATGGGTGCTTAAGTCCTGGCAGTACGTGTTCCGCAATATTGTCAATGAAATATTTAATTACTCCCCATCAATCATATTTCTGCGAATCCGATTCATTAAAATGGCTGTTGGTTGCCCACAGATAAGGAGCCATGTCGAATCAAATCCACTGCACGTTCAAGGTTTCCATCAAAATTCAAACTGCGAAATGATGAAAACGAAAAACGTCATTAAGTCGATTTAGACCGGCAGATGTGGAAAGCCAAAGTTAGATTATTTTCTTGCAAACAAGCTTGCTTGTGTGATCTGCTGAATTGCCAGTGGTGCTGACTGAATACTCCTGATTAATTAAACGGATCAGACGGATGGATTGCAAATGTGTTGTTTACCTGGTCCACTTGTGCGTGTGTGTTGGTGTGTGTTGTTAGATTCAAAATCAACACGTCATTGAACAACAAAAGCTAAAATTAGCTCCTCGCTCTCCATAGGATGACCGATGTGTTTTCGCCCATGGAAAATCGGCTAGAAAATGTTTTCTCGGCACCGGGGCGATTCGGAGTTTCATACGTACGCAGTTCAACCCACGCCAATATTTGACCTTTTTTAAATGAGTCACATCGTATTTAAATATAGGTACGTAGGTAACGCCGGTAATTAGTGGGTTGCTATTGTGATTGTCATTGTTCGTCATAATGATGTCAGGTAAATTTCAATATAACGTTTACGTAGAAAAGGTTCTTCTCTTTTCTGTTGTATTTTGACTACTTATGGTTCTTTTTTTTTTTTTTTTAATATAATATAACGTAAAGCGTGAAACATCTTTTCTTTTGAACAAATATATGCGATACCGTTTTATCGCTTAAATAGAATCCCAGAACCATAGACGAAACTATCTCGTAGCACAAGCTGACTACATTTAAAACAATTAAGAAAAAAAGTTAAGTTCCGAGAACAGAACAAACAAAACTTGTAAACAAACTGAAAAAAGTATAGTGAAAACATAGTGAATTTAATGATTCAAAAGATATGCTGCAAGAAATTGTAACTTCTGTAAGAGGGTTAAGCTGCTCGGTTAATGAGATGAACTAAATCTCGGGTCTGGAGGCATGGGGACCAAAGAGGAGGGCTTTTCAACAGCCTCTTTTGTTGGCTATCCTTCCTACTCTAGGGTTTAGATTGTGATGCTGATCTGGGCACAAATAAAACAATATGCTCGGTCTTTGGACTTTCTTAATAATTGAAGCTGAAGAACTCATAAGGTCCTAAGTAACATCCATAGTTTCTCTTCGTCGATTATAATTAGTGTATTAAACGATTTCCTTACAGCCAATCGCTGCTTCTCTTCAGTCGTACTCATAAATTTTCGTATTCCTGTTGGAATGTTGCAGGAGTAACTTCTCAAAAGTCAACATGGCCTAGTGAGATCAACCACGGACTCAACAGCAGATCTCCCTGAAAATGCAGGATTGAATCCCATATCACGAACAACTTCTCGTGATTGTGCTTTTTTAAAATTATATTTTGAGCCGATAAAGTAGATCTGTCAGTCATTCATGCAACTGCCAGAGAGACGTTTTTTTTATTGGTTGAAAATTACCCGTAGCTCTTTGTCAACAAATGCTTAGTGCTTGTGACAGTTGCGCGTGTGGCATTAAATACGATGGTAGCTTCTTAAAAAGTACAAATCAGTTTCGTTGCAGCAAACAACGAATAGATTTGTTAGTCCTACTTTCGATTTCGTAATATTAACGAAAATTAATGTTCAGTGCATGTTTTTTGACGTGTTGGATCCTTTATAACACTTAATATTATTAAGTATGTTTAGTCTCCCTGTTCATCGCAACAGCCCACTGTGGGACGAAACGCCAAAAACATGAACTTTTTACAATAACTCGAAAAAACGTGTTCTTAACATTTTGGTGTCTTCAGATGAAAATTTTCAAAAAATATAGGGTTTTTATAGGTGAAAAATCTTAGTTCGCAGCTTCACCACAGGCGCCGCCGCTATTGAATTTTTAAGAGTATTGTCATAGGAGTGCGTGAGCCCTGGTATTTGCACAACTGAATAGCAACAGTTATGCATAAAATTATAAAAATATACAAAACATACAAGTTTTTACACGATAATAGGGTTCTCAATTGGGAATATTAGTATTTATGATAGTTTTAATGGTATATTCGCTACTTCATAGAACACAGGTTCACTCTTGGGGATAATCATGGATACACATGAAACCAACATAATATGCTATAACACATCCTATGTTTTGAACCCTATGAGGTTTCATGTGCATCCACTTGCATCCCCGCCAGCTAAAGGGCTATGAAAAACCTATATTTTTCACAATAAAACTACTATAACTTCTCCCATAAATGTTTTAGACGTAAGGTGAGTATAGAGAAAATTTATATTTTGATTATTTATACAACTTTGTAGAACATTATTTTGACCTAAAACTGCACATTTATTAAATAATCACAAAAAACTAGTTTCCAAGGCCCGCCATTTAAAAAAACACATACCTCGGCACAGTGACCAGATAGAAGGTTAGTGTTTTCAGCAATTTGTATTAAAGCATGTTTGTATTAAAATTATCTACAACTTTGCCGAAAACACTAACTCTCTATCTCATCATTTAAAAAAATCTAGTTTGCAGCGGCGCCTGTGGTGAAGCTGCGAACTAAGATTTGTCACCTTTAAATGCGCTATATTTTTTGAAAATTTTTATTTGAAGATACCAAAATGTTAAGAACACGTTTTTACGAGTTATTGTAAAAAGTTCATGTTTTTGGCGTTTCGTCCCACAGTGCAGCCCCTCGTATCGGCTTCCAATAACGGTAGCAAAAGCGCCACATCAAAACCAACGGCTGATCCGGCAAGCATAAACCGTCAAACGTAATGATGTGCAAAATTGAGACCGATTTAAAACAAACCCACATTTTGAGCAAAAGAGAATTGTTGATCCATAATTATACGATAATACTTAAAATTAAAATAAAACTATATTTTCGCGAACTGTTGTGGCATAAATAACACAGTAATAGGAGACTAAATTGTAAGTTAAACTGTTAATAAGGCTTGTTCACGACAAAATTTGGACAGATTAGTTTTGAGATAATACAGATTTGCAGTTAGTTCAATCCAAGATGCATTTTTTATTCATTTAATTGTGCATTACAAGTCATCTTGAAACTAATCACAGTTACTTATTAAGGCTGCATGAAGAAACTACAAACTTTTGAATTTACTCCAGCCATTATGGTCTATGCAGACTTCTTTGCAACAGATTTATCTGCTTTAGTCCAAGATTTTCGAAATTTTTCTATAGTTGTAGCTTGTTGTTTACATTGAGAGAGTTCCCTCTTCACGAGAGCCCAATACCGCTTGATAGGTTGCAACTCCGGGTAGTTAGGTGGATTCGCCTCTTTCGGTACCACATGGACACCATTCGCTTCATATCATTCCAAAACATCTTTGGCGTAGCGACAAAATGACAAATCAGGCCAGAATAGCGAGGGAGCGTCATGGCTGCATAAGAATCGCTTCTTTAGGTATATTTCCTTGTTTACCGTTTCGGTAGTGATGAAGCTTTGGCTTGCTCGACCACAGCTGCATATTGCCTGCCAAACCAAATACTTTTTGGGAAACTCCATCTTTTTCTTCATCCTAAAATGCTCCTCTACGCCATTTTGGTTGCATGGCAGTGTAATAAGACATTACGGGAAGCGGCTTAAAGCAGGAAAACTTCGTCAAATATTCGCGACACAACTTGCGAGCACGGGTTTTAGCGTCACATTCTGTTTATCATTGCGGTTTGGCACAGTTTACTCCTTGAACGATATCATACCTTGCCGGTGCTTGGAAGTATGCACGAAAGAAGGTGACATTTTTATTTTTCGAACCACAGTACCTACCGAAAGATCTGGTCCCTTCTGCAATATTTGCCTCACCTTCGCGTCCTTTTGGTGGTTCCTTAGATCCGTTTTTGTTCCACTCTCACTCCACTTCTTTCCTGACTAGTGTCAAACGTGCATCGAAAGATTTTAGAACGTTATGGACAGTGTTTGCAGGAAAACCAAGCTGTTTTGCAAGTTTTCTTACTGACAGATCATTGCGGATTTTCATTGCGACCGCACACAATTGCTGTTCGCACTTGCTCTTCTTTCGACGCCATCTTCGATCTAAAAGCTTGATTTTTTGGTACACAAACCGTAAAGATCGATACCCGCAGCTTATGAGATTTTCACTAACTAGGGGAAATGAGGTCTATCGCAGTTGTTTCAAGTGATGAACATCTACAGTCTTCAGCAGAATTATTGTGCGGGGTTGGACCAACAAATCTGATTCCAGTTTAAATGGAAATTTTACTGCTAGATGCGCTTTACTTTCGAGTTACTAAATATGAATGCTGTGCCGGGTTAGGATAAGGGGTAATTGCTTTCATCCAAGGATATCTCGAGAGCCTCACCACTTAAGACGTATCAGTCTTCAGTAAACTTGTCCTAGTGGCTAAGTCGTTCCTAGAGGTGGTCACACAAGTTCGGATTTTTTCCCAACACGGCGCTAGTGTGCATATAATATTCCAGTTTGTGATGCGAGAGCCTTATTAGTTAGGACACTGCTGTCTTCAGCAAACTTGTGCTAGTGGCCAAGCCCTTCCGAGTAGATGGAAAATTTGTTCGAAATTCTCTCATTAAGCGGCGCTAGTGTGCGTATGGACTTTCAGTTTTATTATGCTATATCTAGAGCGTCTTATCAGTTAAGACTATGCTTTCTTCAACAAACTTGTGCAAGTCATGCCGAGTGGTAGTCACATAAGTTCGGTTTGCATTCTCTGCTTGGTGTGGGCATTACTTTCTTCATCAAACTTGTGCAAGTGGGTCAATTCTACCATGTGATGTTTCATAAGTTCGGAATACACTCACTACGTGACGATAGTGCGGATATCAGTTTCTAGTTTGTTTATGCTTTATATCAGGTCAGTCAATCAGACGCATGACGAGGTGGCCTCAGCTGTGTACAGAAGTTTGTATCCTTTCTCTTCGGCCCATGGTTGCTCGTCGCCAATTTTGCTGTCTGCGAAGGGTCCGCAGGTCGCTTTTGACTTGATCGATCCACCTTGCTCGTTGCGTGCCTCTTTTTCTTGGGCACGTTTTCGAGAATGCGACATTCTTACGACAAGCCCAGCCCACCGTAGCCGGCTAATTTTAGCGGTGTGAACGACGGGAGGTTCTCTCAGCAACTGATGCAATTCGTCTTCCATTTGCACTCCACCGTAGATCGTACGCACGACCTTCCGTTCGAAGACACCGCCTCGATTTCATCACCGTCGATCTGAGCTCGGAGGGGGAGGCTCAATTTGGCGTTGCATATATGGTGCATCAGTCCTCACCGGGGTAGCAACAGCCATGGGGTCGGTCCACCGGTTAGTAGTCAATATACATATACAAGTGGCCTATATACCAGGGATGCCAGATATTTTTTTCAAATATCTGTGATAAAAATTTGAAATGTCTGGGAATGTCTATAAAAATCTGTAATTTTTTTTTATAAAATTAGGCTTCTTTGAACGAAAAGGCGTAATAAAAGAGCGAGTTATGTCATTTTCGTTATATGTGTGATTATATAAACATTTCTGCATCTATTTTTTTGTTTGTTTTGCAACCTTACACTATTTCATATTTTTGAAGTGACACTGAAGCTTGAAGCATTCGCATAGATGACACAATTTTCTATAGTTTTTTCCCCTGTAACGTTCTTTCAAGTTTTGTATTTTAAAATCAAAATTTAATTTCATTTGATAAATTCAACAGACATATTTTTGGATCAACAATAACAATTAAAGTGCTATGAATAACAGAGTAAATTTTCCGTTACATAAAATATGAAGTTGAATTTTAAATTTTTGTTTTTATTTCATTAGTAAAACAAAGCACTGCAATTACACTAAAAAGGATTTTTTTTTGTAGATTAAGTCGAGTGGCTGTCATTTTCGATTTATACATTTGTGTTTTATTTGAATGAGAGCCCTCCTTTCAGGGAAGGGAGGGGTCTCTTACTATCATAAGAACCTCCCCCAGCCCCAAAAACCCCTTTTATAAACCCCTATACTTCTCAGCTAAACTTCAGGGAAATTTTTGTACTGATCAAATCTTCCAAACGAGGGGAGACATGAGTGTGTGTCTTCATAGTTTAATGCGAACGGTTGGTCGAACGGTTATGGTCATATGAATAATTTTTGTATACACTGCTTCTTCGGCTAGTCAGTGACTTTCAGGGAAACTCTATACTGATCTTCTGCAAGGCTCTTTGCTGAAATTCTGGGAAGTTTCCCCCTGAACTTCAGACAAAATTCCTCATTGGCAGTCACTCCTAATGTTCTTCGAATTTCACAGTTAAGCACCCAACCTTACCGTCCAGACACATTTGGTAAGTTTTTCCTGGACATAGTTACTTTTTAAACTTCCGATAAGACCCATCCTGAACTACGAGGAAAATGTTTGCAAAACTTTGGGAAAGTACACCCAAAATAAAAAATCAAGATTGTAATGCAATTTCGCATGATTTGATTTTATTTATCGTAATGGATCGTAACTTGGAGTAGAAATGCAACATTGGTCGTGGGAAAAAAAGCAATACATCAATTCGCTTAGAAAAATTCAATGTGTGCGTGAGATTGTGCAGTTGATTAGTAGTAGTAAATTCAATGACTCACAAAAAAAGACCTCGATTCGCAACTAAGATTTGAACCACGACCGTCAGCGTGAGGGATTTTATCAGTAACCATCTAGCCACTATAACAAGTTGAGATAATTGAAATAAAAGCCCAACAGTTGCTTCGATTGTCGAGGCACACAACGTTACAGCAATGAAGCAAATGTCGGTCGCACACACTAACATGGCTTCGTTTACTTCATAAAAAGCTGGGTGACTTGATGAGAGGGAGATAGAAGTGTGATGGCGAGTAAGCAGAGCCACAGTGGCAAAAGCGTGGCGGCGTTCTGTGTCATTGTCTCACCAATAGATCATTGCACGATGGCGTCATAAATGCTGTTTTGACAGTTCAGGGAGCTTATTTACGTGGACTTAGAATATTTTCGGTAAGATCGGTTTGAGATTTTTTGCTCTCAATGTTTTACGATTGAAGTAAAATTGCAGGAAAACCGACACCAGTGCTTATTTTTCCATGATTTCTTGGATCTAATCGTACAGAATCCAAAACAAGCAAATGAAAATTTTCGTTTGAGCAGTTCAAATTCTAACACCTTGTAAACAAGCTCCCTGAACTGTCCAAAAAGTGAGGTTAATACATTACGTGCAATGATATAAATTGAGAAGTTGTTGACGGTTGAACAATAACCCAACGATTGCTGCAGCTGTCGAGGCACTAACTACACAGCGATAACCACTTGCACACACTTGCATGGCTATGTTCATACCATAAAAAGCTTTGTGGATCATGATCGGCAAAATTGCCAGTTCAGAATCATGCAAATTTCTCAAGATATGATTGCAAAAACTGCAATTGCATTTTTTGCTACAATTTCAACTTTTGGGTGTACTCTCCAGAATTTTTTGGAAATCTTTTTGAAGTTGTTAGAAGTTTCTTACTGAATTTCTAAGGAGTTCTTTTATGAACTTTCGAGATGTTTTCTTCTAAAGTATTCTCCTGAACTTCGGGGAAGTTTGTTCCTGAATTTCTGAGAAATTCCTGCTTGAACTGCTAGAAAGTTTCTATACTTCTGGAAAGTTTCTTCCTAATTCTATCAAAAGTATCTACCTGAACTTCTGTGACTTCCTGAACTTCGAGAAGTTCTCGTACAGGTAGTGCCTTCACTGGTAAGTGTCTTCTGGTATTCTTTCCAAACTTCTGATTGGTCCCATCCTGAACTGCGAGGAAAATTTTATTGAAACATTGGAAAGGCCGTCTACAAAATTTCTAAGAAAAATCCCTAGGATTTGTTCTTGAAGTTTCTTCCTGGACTTCTGAGAAGTCCTCATTGGAACCTTTAGGAAGTTTTATCCAGAACTTTAGGGGAGTTTGTTCCGGAACTATTGGAAAATTCGTGCAGAAATTAGAAGAAAGTACCCGCAAGGCTCCTGGAAAGTTTCATTCTGTTCTCTTGAAAGAATTTTGAAAAATCCTTATTCTGACATACTGAAATGTTCTCCTCTGAGCTTTGGAAAAGCTGTCTAGCACTTCCTGAGAATTTTTTTCCGTGACTTTTTGAGAAATTATAGGTAGTGAGCTTCCTGGTTAGTTCCCGTCTGAAATTTGGGGCTGTTTTTTTCTGAACTTCTGAGATGTTCAATCGTGAATTTCTGAAAAGAACTCCAAAACCTCTGAAAAGTTCAAAACTTCAAAGACGCCCTCTTCCCTACAGAAGTTTCTACCTGATGATCGAAGAAGTTTTTTTTCTTTCGAAGAAGTCTCTTCCTGAACTTCTAGAAATTATCTTCACGAAGCTCTGGGAAGTGTATTTCTAAACTTTCCAGGATGTGCCCTAAATTCTGGGTCGTTTCTTTTTATACTTCTCGGAATCTATGACTAATTCAGGGGTATATTTCAAAATTCCTAGTGCAAATGTACAGAAATGATGCGTTTAAAGGGTGTATTCGATAAAAATGGCACACAGAAAATCTTCTGTAAGTTTTGAATCGTATGAGTAAAAAACCTGGAAATTTGAGTAGATCTTATCCATAGTGTATTATTTACATCTGTCAAGTTTCATAGTTATACATTCAGTAGTTCCAGTCATGTCGTCGAAACAAGAAATTGTCCGTGAGAAAATTTTGTGCACTCACAATCAAAATCCAGGGGCGTCCCACCGGTGGATTGCTAAAAGGCTTGGAATTGCAAATACAACTGTGTCTCGTGTAATAA
Organism: Aedes japonicus; assembly: GCA_034211315.2. NCBI lineage: Eukaryota > Metazoa > Arthropoda > Insecta > Diptera > Culicidae > Aedes > Aedes japonicus. Next base: position 835 of record JASCZW010018858.1, on the reverse strand, counting down.
GAACCTTCAAGGTGCGTCTGAGTGTCCAAAGGCAGGAAGGGAGTGGTCGTAAAAGTGGTCCAATGGACGTAAAATGGCCAGGAAAGTCGTACAACAGTTCAAGAACCGTCCAAACATGTCAACTCGAGATGTCGCTAAAAAGTCCAAGGTGTCAGTCGGTGTTGTGCAGAAAACCATGAAGCGTGCTGGGTTACATGTTTACAAAGTGCAAAAAGCCCCAAACCGGAATGAAAAACAAAATATCACTGCGAAAACCCGCGCCCGGAAACTTTACACGAAGCTGCTCACCAAATCCGGTTGCATCGTGATGGATGACGAAACATACGTCAAGGCCGACTTCCGTCAACTTCCTGGGCAAGAATATTTCGTTGCCAAGTCGAAGTTCGATGTTCCGGAGGATGTTCGAAAGAAGAAACTATCGAAATTTGCAAAGAAGTTTCTAATCTGGCAGGCGATTTGCGGATGTGGTGAAATAAGTGCTCCCTTCATCACTTCCGGAACAATAAACGGTGCGATTTACACGGAAGAGTGCCTTAAGAAGCGTCTCTTGCCATTCATTAAGAAGCACAAAGGATCAACTCTGTTTGGCCTGATCTAGCATCCTGCCACTACGCTCGAAACGTATTGGAGTGGTACCGAGCCAACGGAGTCAATTTTGTGCCAAAGGATATGAACCCACCAAATTCACCGGAACTTCGTCCAATTGAAAAATTCTGGGCAATTATGAAAACGGAACTTCGCAAACATCCCAAAACTATAAAACAGAGCTAGAATTGAAGAAAATTTGGGTAAAAACAACAAAAACACTGGGAAAATCGGTTGTACAAAATTTGAT
>JASCZW010018857.1:0-14708 GCA_034211315.2 Aedes japonicus | reverse complement strand
CCGTATAAAACTCCTGTCCCGGAAGCTGCTTGTAGTCGGCTTTGACGTAGGTTTCGTCGTCCATTACCACGCAGTCAAACTTCGTCAGCATCGTCGTGTACAGCCTCCGGGATCGCGCTTTGGCCGTCGTATTTTGTTTATCATCGCGATTTGGAGTCACTACCTTCTTGTAAGTCGATAGTCCGGCTCGTTTTTGGCTCGATGCACGGTTGTAGACGATACACCCAGCTTATTTGCGGCATCTCGGAGAGATAGGATAGGGTTTCGCTTGAAACTACCGGCAACTCTCTTTGTCGTCTCAGCGGCTTCCGGTTTTCGATTTCCCCCCGATCCAGACTTCCTGGCTGTCGACAAACGTTTCCCAAACACTTTAATTACATTTGTAACGGTTGATTTGGCAACTTTTAGCGATTTTGCCAACTTTGCGTGCGAGTAGCTCGGATTTTCGCGATGCGCAAGCAAAATTTTGATACGCTGCTCTTCTTGCTTGGACGGCATTTTGACAACTGAAGAGTGAATTCCAAAATCAAAATAGGAGCAACATTTTACACACACACCTTCAAAATGAGGGGTGTTCAGGTTTTTTAAATGCAAAATTGTCAAGTTGATATTGACCAAATTTTGACCGTATCGCCCTTTATTGCTTGAAAAAAGGTTATCTCCTCCATTTTCTTAGACAGTTGTGAAAACAAGTTAACAAAAGCTTTATCAGACCATAAAGATTTGGAAAGTGTTCTAGTGAAAGATGTTATGATCACTTGAGAACCTTCATTAAACCTATTGGCTCACAAGAAAACCTGCACATGGCCAAATGGCCATAGTAATCCAACTTCGCTGTGATATTATGGTCGGTTTTATTGTTCAGCTTTGTTCGATTCTCTGCTCTTCTAATTAATTCAGCAGTAAATAAAATCTAAAAATAAAGTTCAAGTGTTGCGGGAAATTTTGTTTGATAGCAGAATATCCCAAACAAATTGAGTTTAATACAGCGCATCATGCTTCAAATCAAATGCGTATTTAATTTTATTGTGAATATATTAAGAGCCGAAAATTATGCGAGTTTACAACAACAAAAACAAAATTAAAACAAACATTTTCGATAAGTAAATTATAAATTTCCTGAAAAATGTGAATTCCATCAATTCCATCAGATCATCTGAAATGATGGAATTCAATCATATCAACTGAAAGAATGCAGGAATCTCCGATCTAAAGTTCATTTGCATTACAGTGGTGCAGTTTGGTGCATTCATTTTCCCAGATTTCAATTATTTCTGTTATTTCAATCATTCGATAGCGATCGTAAAAATCAAAATTTTGTCAAAAAGCTAATTTACCATCGCAATGACATTTTGAACCTGTTTGGTCATGTGTTTAGCCGTTTTAAAACCACAATGACTTCCCTCAATAATCTGCCGTTTAACTCTAGCAGCACACTTGTTGCAAACTAGCTGAAATAACTTTAATTTGACTCAATTAAGTCACAATAAATTTTCTGTAGCCAACTTTGACAGTTTTGTGCTGCTTGGGAATGCCTTTAAATGGAGGCAGAATGGTTTTAAAATGCTTTTTCAACTGACCATAATAAGATAATATGAATGAGTCCTAAAACGGCATTCCAAAACAGAATTTAATAAAATCTTTGATAGATGTAAGAGTAAGTTTACAAAACGAGGTCTTAAGATCGTTGTAAAGAAGCTTCGTCGGTTCTCATAAACCTGACTAAAATATGAAACCTATTGGCACCCCTTTGTGCCATAATAATACCAAATTTATTTCTAATCGCTTGCATAAAACTTAATAAAGCTGGATGGTTTTGGTAATGTTACTTGGGGTAGGACTTCGTAATGAATGTTGTTATTTTGAAATACCCGGATTAAGAAACAGGAGAGATGTATCGATTGAAACAAGCGATTACCTGTCAAAGCCTTGCAAAAAGTCATTCAAATCGAGCAGGAGATCTGCCAAATTGTTCCTTCTTTCCATATACAAGCTTTAATTATTTTGTGCTGGAAATTTGACTCCTTTCTTGAATTTAAAGTGGCTCTGAAAAAAGCGGATGGTCGTCTACGATTGAACGTCACAGTGAACGAATACGTCAAGAGCGCACTGCAGTCAGACGTAGAATGATGGCGATATGAGTGTTGCTCTTCTCTTGTTATGCCCTAAACGACGACAATGCACAGTTGTCGAATTTACACACATACATACCCAAACCAGTCTAGCGTCCGTGTTGCGTAACAACCGTTCAGATGAACGTAATTAGTTGGTTCTTGTTTTGACGATGCTGTACATTTGTTAATTTTTCAAAAGTGAAATGTTTAAAATCAACCTTTATCAATTATCGAATCGACGCGTAGTGAATGTCTCAATCGGCTGCTGCAAGAATTTTTTAAATCGGTCGTAAAATGACTGAATTATTAACTTTCAAAATCTCACCATATTTCGTTGCGATCCATTTTTTTCGCATTCTCGTACTGCAATTTTGAACCACAGACGTAGTCCTTCTTTGAAATGGAACAGTGCGATGCTGAAAATAGTCATTTGCTTGTTAGTTTTCTCATAATTGCAGGTGCACATTCACCACACGCTAAGCTCCGTTTTCGAAATGGTGTTTGCATATCTAAAGGGTGGTTCAGCAACGTTTATTTGATGTGTAAATTGTATTGTTTTTGCCACGAGTGCATGATCTTAATGATGGATCTACATAGAAAATTATCATTTTGACGAGTGAACAAGCTAGTGTCAGCTCGGGCGTAGCTCTTGGTGAGATCGATCTGATCATAAATGCATTAAAAGAATTTAAATATTTTATATTTCCAAATCTGGAAGTGTATTGCAGTACTCTGTTATCGTTATCGATGTAATGTTTAAATGGTTAAAAATGGGTGCAGCAACTTGATTTTGTCTAAAATAAGTTGCAAACAAGTTGCCGCTATTGACCTGCAAAACGTGTGGTGCTAGGAATGTGAAAGTAACCTCCTAATAAGAGTGCCTCTCCCTGACATTTTGAATAGCGTGACTGATTATGCAATAGAGCAATCCCTTCCTGACTTTCGAATTAAAGCTTCTTTCAAAGGTCACCTAAACGATTGATGCAAAAAGATTTCTTCAATAATACCTTGGCAGGCCTCCGGGTACGTTCAAAACTTGTCACATCCCAAGAGGAACCGTGTCAACCCTTGCATGACCCTCACTGTCTGCTTAGATCGCTATGGGATCACGACAGGTGTCTATCTATAACAAGTAAAGATAGTGGCGTGGAGGGGGGACCCAATGGAGAATACTGTGGACCCAAATTGGCAAATTGCCAGACACCAAAAATTTGCTGGAGCGTTTTTGGAGGAGCGAACGTCTACTCTAGAGATGGGCAGGTCATTGGATTACCAATGCCGAATGGCCACAGCGAGCATCATCGGTACTATGTTTCATGGTGCGCAGCAAGAACAGCAGCAACTCAACGGGTTGTGGAAGATACCCAAACTAGCGAAGACAGAGGCGGCAAAGAAGTTTGTAGATAACCTGCATAATTTAAGATGGTTATCAAGATCCAGGGAGCGATTGGATTGGCCGTTAAAGAATGAAAAAGTGCGGCACAGAGAACTGAGAAAGAATTGTCGGCTACCAACCAAGCCTGCTCTGGCCGTGACATCGAAAACGGTTGTGTAGGTGATCGGTGAGCCTTAAAACAACCCCCAGAGGAGGTTAGTCATGAAGAAGAGGCGAGAGCTAAGGAATGCTCAGATGACAACTCGCATGAGAAAGGGGTCTTGTGGAACGGAAATTGTGGCGATTAAGCCTCCAATTGAAGCAGCAAATAAGGCTCTGAAGATCGGGAAAAGAGAAGTAGGCTGGTACTTTAAATGTCAACAGTTCGGCCACATTGAACGAAACTGTAATGTGCCGGACAGGATCAAACTATACGGAAGATGTGGGAAAGATGGACATAAGGTACAAGATTGCAGAAACCCATCGGAGTACCTGATCTGTGCCAACAAGAAAGCCAAGAATCACATGACAGCAGGCTCAAGATATTCGGCCTACATACAGGTGACGTCTATTGAATCACAGTGGAAGTACCTCCACGATGGACGATTCAACCAGACGTTGGACAAGCTCACGGAAGGGATAACCAATCGAAGGCCAGTTGTCATCACCGTTAACTTCAATGCTTGGCGGTAAAATGGGGCAGCCTTCGCACCAACCCAAGGGGGCGCAGTCTACCAGAGGCCTTAGCAAAACTGAATGTAGACCTTGCCAAAGAAGGTACCGTTAACGCCCATCGCAGGAAGGGCCGGTAATCCATCATCGATGTCACTTCCTGCAGCTCATGTCTGTTAGAAAAGATGAGCTGGTGAGTGCATGAGGAGTATACCCACAGTTGCCATCAAGCAATCCAGTACTGTATTTGGAACAGGACGCAGATCAAGTCATGTGGAAGAAAAACAAATGAGCGTAGGTGGAAAATAACGAGTTTCAATTAAATCGAGTGCGAATCGAGACGAATTTGTTTACCTGAACTTATTGGTGACCGCCGATAACGACACTAGCAGAGATTTTACAAAGGCTTGCAATCGTACCTACTTTGGACGCTAAGATCGAACAAAGTTCGCTGAACTACGAAATAGACCATCTACAAGACATTTATTAGACCGGTAGTTCTCTACGGCCACGAAACATTGGCATTGCCCGAAGTAGATGAAGGCTTCATAAAAGGACTGTTCTCGCTGCACGAACCAATAATCCACCCACCTTCACCGTAGGAAGTTGATTATAAAGATGAAGCTCTAGTAACCAACAAGGAGTTGATCGAGATAGCAAAAGCCATGAAAGTGAAGAACACCTCAAGACCAGATTGAATCTCTAACTTGGTTTTGAAAATAGCGATACTTGAGAACCCAGACATGGTCTGAATATGTTCTTGGGCCATCCGAAGCCGGACAGCTCGGAGAACCTTCGGCGTATAGGCTTATATTCCTGTTGGATTCGGTCGGAGAAAGGCTCACCAAGTACGCGGAAAGCGAGACCAGCAGCTTTCTTTTCGGAAATACAGATTTACCATCCGAAAAGTGAATGCCATCCGAATGGTGGCGGAAGCTGCGGAGACGACACAGAGAAAACAGAAGAGGTCATCGCTTTTTCGCAGTGTTAATAATAGACGTGAAGGATGCCTTCAACAGTCCTAACAGTCGCTGTACAGCGTTAGGGTCCCTAAGTACCTCTGCAGATTATTGAGGAGCTACTTTCAGATCCGCTGATCCACGAACTGATAACGGAGTGAGAAGAATGTCGCTTACAGCGGTCTTTCCCCAGCGATCCATCCTCGGCCCGATGCTGAGCAATGCGATGTACGATGGAATGCGAAGGAGGGTGCGAAGATTGTCGGTTTCGCGGACGATGTTGTCCTTCAAGTAGTCGGGGAATCACAAGAAGAAGGTGGAAGTACCGCAATCGAGGGGATAGATACTGTAGAAGACTGGATGCGGCTGAAAAAGCTGTCGATAGCCCATTATAAGACAAAGATGGTGATCAACAGCAACCGAAAGGCAGTGCAACAGGTGAAAATCGCGATCGGAGAATACAACATCGCCTCGAAGCGTGATAATCGATGATCGACTATACTTTCACAGCCTCGTCGATTATGCCTATCAGAAGGCAGCAAGTGTGACCACAATGATAGCCAGAACCATGCGTAACTATTCGGTGATAGGCAGCAAGAAGAGGCTTCTATAACTAGTGTATCCAAGTCAGTACTTCAGTGCGGCAGGCCGAGCTGGTTCCCAGCAATAAAGACGACAAAATAAGGAGTGTATCGAAAAGTAGTTATAAACATTCGATGCGTTATTACGCATAAACTACTGTATATATTTTTAGCGTGTAAGCGCCATTTGCTTTGTTTACATGTCAAAAATGATTATTCGGTTCATTCATTTCCGTTGATAAAGTTGTATTCAAAATGTCGCGAATTGAATTTGAGACTAAAAGAAAATTCTGCACACTTGGTGCACCGAAAAGGGTGTTACTTACAACCAGATTGCGAAAAGAGTAAATGTTCACCCGGCAAGTGTAAAACGCATCATCGAAAAGTTTGGTAAGGAGTGCTCCTCAAGGATTTACCAAGAAGTGGCCGGAAACCCGGCTCCAGCAACCCTGATTTGGACCAAAAAGTTGTGGATTATATTCAACGGAACAAATCTGCCTCTACTCGCGATCTAGCCAAGAAGTTCAGGACCAGCATCGGAATGATTCAACGAATCAAGCGCAGGAATGACTTGAAGACGTACAAAAGCAGAAAGTGCCCAAACAAACTCTGAACAAAAGTCTCGTGCCAAAACCAGGGCTCGAAAGCTGTACAGCTGCATTTTGGACAATGTCGACCAGTGCATTTTGATGGATGACGAAACATACGTTAAAGAAGATTCAAGAACGCTACCGGGGCTGCAGTTTTATACTAAATCTGTTGGGGAACGTGTGCCAACCGCAGATACGACTGTTGCGATGGAGAAATTCGGTCAGAAGGTGCTCATTTGGCAAGCTATTTGCACATGTGGCTTGTGTTCTTCAATTTTCTATACAAAAGGAACTATAAATGCTGAGATTTATCAAAAGGAATGTTTGAAGAACAGGTTGCTACCATTGTATAGAAAGCACCAGTCCCTCCTCTCTTCTGGCCAGATTTGGCATCGGCACATTACGCCAAATCCACTCTACAGTGGCTGACGGAGAATAACATCAAGTTCGTAGAAAAAGACATCAACCCACCAAACTGTCCCCAGTTGCGACCGATCGAACGCTATTGAGCAATAGTCAAGCGTATATTTAAGAAGGATGGTACAGTGTCCCAAAACATGACCGATTTTAAGAAAAATTGGGCAGCGGCATCCAGGAAGTGCACAAAGGTCACTGTGCAGAATTTGATGGCAGGTGTCAAATCAAAGGTACGGGCATTCTACAGAAATGAACATGATGACTAGTTTTTCCGTTTGGATCTTTTGTAAACATGTTAAGCTATAATAAACTGAAATAGTATGTTAATTTTAACCATGTTTTCATGCCTATTTTATTATTTGGAAGTTTATAACTACTTTTCGATACACTCCTTACTACTCGATCAGTTTGCTAATCGCCTACCAAACAATATCATTTGAAGGGGGCTGCGTCATTGCCGGAATGACCATAATGGTACTATTATTGAAGAAGGATCAGAAGTGTTACTTGAACAGACACCAGAAGCTTTCGAAGATGAACGCGGACTGACACCATGAGGAAGTGGCAAGAGTAATGGAACAAAGCGATGAATAGAAGGTGGACACAACGGTTGATACTGAACGAGTCTATGTGAGTGAACATAAAGCAAGATGTGGTCAACTTCCACCGGAAGCAATTACTGTCTGGTCATGGCTGCTATAGGTAGTATTTGCACAGGTTCGCTCATGTTGTATCCCCTCTCTATCTAGAATACGTAGACTTCGGAGCATGTGGTTTTTGACTGGACATGCTATTGCTATTGGGGTGGACACAACCCAAGACAACGTCGTCAAGAGAATGAACATGCGTTGAACGCGATTAACGGAACAATTACGCAAGTCATGTCAGCTCTTTATGCATCAAGATGCATGGAGATCAAACAAGCGGTTGAATGAAACCTTGGGGAAACTCTCCGTTAGTGTAGGGTAGATCTGTTTGAGTCGCCTACAGAAGAGATAGGAGATAGTTGAACCGTTTCATAACATGATTCGGTTTCAGAAGAAATGACACTGGCGATGAACTTTCCGTCGGCGTAGGGTAGATTCACCGCCGGGGATTGCTAGAGTCGTTTGCAGCGGAGATAGGAGCTGAAGGGCTCACCGTGGTCCGGTATTGGAAGAACTTCCACTGTTGGGGAATTCGTCGTTGTTGTAGGGTAGTTACACCATTGGGGACATCGCGAGTTTGTGTGGAGAATTGGAGCTAATTGGCTCAGGAAGCGAATAGGAGTTAAGAGCCGACAGCAGCAAGCGAGCTCTAAATTATCAAAACAAGTGTCCCACGAGGGTGGCTGTGAAAGAGAGTATGTCAGGTCGACCGGCTACTCGATATCGCTACACGTCTCGATGGGTACACATAACTGCTTCCAGCAGGAAAAGGGTGCTTGCAATCAAATCTGAGAGCTTAAGCGAAGTACATTTCGCCACCGAAGGAAGGTTTTTTTAGTAATTAGGCACGAGAGCGAGTCTCACTACCACTTTTGCAAGTCCCACATCGCGTCAGCCCAACAACCAGAGGCCAGGTTTTGAAAGCTGTTTATACTATACTAAACTACGTACCCCCCAACACACAAGTCGATTTCTGGTTGCTCCACCGTTGGGGACTTCTTGAGTCGATTTCGTCTGTATATCAGAGCTGAATGCCTCACCGTGGTTCGGTCTCCAGAGAACTTCCACTGCCGAGTAGATTCACCGTCGAGGACCATTTGAGTCGATTGTGTAGAGGGTGGGAACTAAATAGCTCAGGAAGTGGGAGCTAAATGGCTCAACCAAGGCAAGTGAGAGTTTAATGGCTCAAGCAAAGAGTAGGAGCTAAATGGCGCCATAGTAGATAAATGGCCAAGATTCCCCGTGAAGATAGTGATGGGACAGCAAAGATACGGATTTAGTGGGATCAGAAGTCGGCCTTTTCTCAAAGTCGACCCTGGCCACAATCTGACACAGTACACCATGTACAGTCGTCTGTGTTGGATTAGTCTATAAGGATTTCCATCAACCTTGCAAAAAACACGCACATACACACATACACAGACACATAAAATCTTGGAACGAGTGTTCGACAGCTAAAACTATCCAAACCGTTAGCATTCATGCGAGAGTATGTACAACATATGATTAAATGTGTGGAAGGAAACTTATAATACTTATGTTACTAAATAAAACATCTCCAAGAAGCCCTGAAGAAGGCCCCTTATGAACCGAAACGTCGGAAACAAATAAAATAGCTACATATTGATGTTGTCGAAGACTGAAAAGCCATTCCAAACGCCGAATAACTCCGAAATTTTGGGAAAGGCTTCAATCACGACAAGATAGAAACCATCAGAAAAGTCAAGAGAATCTTGTCGCATGGTTTCGTTGGTATCGGACACGATGAAAAAGTAGTTTCGCGGGATAACTTAGCAGCTCTAGCTTTAATTCTACGTAGCTGACGACGTTGATGTTGGGTCAGTATTCGAAGATTTATGTGAGTTAATGCATCCAATCTATTAACGGTTCACAACCTTGCCTGGAAGTTCAAAATCAGTTGCCGTCAATTCAGTTATCGAAATTTCGAGCATGCCTCCTCGAATACGTGAATTGGTCTCACTGTATATTCATAAAATTGCTTTTTCTTAGATCTGTGCCTTCAAATAGTTCGTTTTGGCGGTGTAAATCGACCATGATAGCGGCTATTTTGCCATTTTCTTCAAGCTGACTTCAAGAGTATTCTTCTTTTCGGACTCGGACTCGGACCAGCTCTTGCTCGAGCTGTGCACGTTTAGCCTTTTCTGATTTTAAATCCTTAGCAAGAGCTTTGAATTTCGCGCTTATTTTGAGGCTAGTTTCTTTTTTTGATTTATTCCTCATCTTCAGCTGTTTGCTTCTGAAAGCATTCAAATATGGCTTAAGTTCATTATTTTTATTTTTTGCAATTTAGTCTTCAAAATCGTCCTCTCATACTTTTTTTTTAAATCTTGGGCTTTCACAAGATTTTAAAATATCGAGTTTATTTTTGTTCGCTTTCAAAATGGCCGTCCTCACGCAAGATTCATTTTTTTTCAAATATCGAGTTCACCTTTGCGCATTTCTCAAAACGGCCGACTAGTGCAGCTTTTTGCTATCCTTTTAAAAGCAAATAAAAACCAATTTCGCTCCCTAAAAACACAATTTCACACATACATACCAGCGTGAGTATAGCGTTCTCCGGCATACCCATGCTTATTTTCTCATACTTTTATTTACAAATTCTCTCCTTCTCTCTAAACTGAGATTTGTAATCTCTTTCATAGTTTATAGATATCAATCTTGCTACACAAACACGTATGTATTTTAACTCTCGTTCCAAGTGAGTCTCTTATGTACAATATACAGTATATACATATAGAAGATATTTGTCACATATTCGAATCCAATTAGGTTTCGTCTCAGTGTTCCACTTCGTGCATGCTGGGAAGTGTTGCATGTATAGACAGTGATGCTAGATACTCAAGGATTACATCAATTCTAACATTTTACAAATAATATAATAAACAATTTATTTGACATATTAAGTCTCTCTCTTCACTTCACTGCAGTTGTGTTACCTTCCCATGCAATGGTCAATATACAGTTTTTAACATTTTTGAGTACTAGCACCAAAAATTGTGATTTTTTTGAAAAACTGCCATATGATTACTTTTCGCTCAAAACGTAAAATGTGATTCGAATTGGGTCGATAAGTTGTTCCGTTCTGGAGTTATCGCCGAAAACAAACCGTGTAAAAAAGTCCTTTGTGTATACCCTCGGCTTTGTTCTTTTTCTCTAGCGAGTATGTGTAGGCGGTGTTCACGCGAGTTTTTTTGTATGTTTTTATCCCGCGCTGCGATATTTCTACCTGAACATGTGGGTAGCGCCTAAGAGCCAAACATAAACAATGACTTTCAATGTCGATTTTTCACGAAAAAAAATTAACTGATTCACTCCAGCATCTGGTAGAGGATATTTGCTCTATCAGATGGCGTAGTAAGATTGCTTGTATATGTAGTGATTCGTTAGAAATTAACGATAAAAGTTATTGTTTACGATTTGCACATTGGCCCTTCCCACATTTAGTATTCTATGAAGCTTCACTTTAAAAAGTGGTGATTGAACATGAGTCATCCAGCGCTGTGAACCAAGTTTGCACATTGCATGAAATCGAACTACACAATGGTAACGATGGCAAAACGCGGAGATGAAACTAAATGTGGCATTTGGTGAGTTTATTCCGGTTAAAATGTTTATCATCTTTTATGACTAAGTTTGGTTTTAGCTGTTTTTTTTATCATAACTTGGCATGTGATTTAAGTGTTCGCGTAACGAGAGAAATTGGTTGTTCTTATTCTCGTTCAGAACCGAACAGTAGTGGTTCAAATTATGATGCATGTCTTCATCAATTTGCGCTGTTCTGAACTATCTTAAGTAACCAAAAGCCGTATATTTCGCCAAAATGGCATTAAACGGCTTATATATGGCAAATATATGCCTTATTTTAAAAGCCGTTCACACCAAAATCCGGACAAAGTATTTATTCTGTTTTTTAGTCAAATCACTACGAAATGGAATGAAACTGTCCAAGCAGCACACTTGTTTCAAGTCAGTAAATTTAATTTCAAGGTGTTTCAATAAGGTCACAATCAAGTCACTTTAACCAGTTATGACAATTTGGTGGTGCTCGAGTGATTTTGTACATAACCAACACATAGACAAACGTGAATCACACACATTGTTTACAAAAGCGCATTCTGTATTCAAGATGGCACCGTCTGAACTAGCACGCAGGAAATCTATCTTCCCCAAATATTTGGAAAATCTTAATTCTACTGTTCGAATCATCGCAAAATCATTAAATGTGCCAAAATAAAGTGCTGCAGATGTGAATAAACGTTATAAAGAGGGTCTTACTGTCGAAAAGAAAGCTGGAAGTGGTAATGAACATGAACAGAGCAACACAAGAAAGAGGAAAAGAGTCCTTGCTGTTTTTCAGGCAAACCAGAAGGTGTCAACACGGGCAGTTGCGAAAAAAGTGCAAATGTCAACCGGTTTTGTGCAAAAAGTGAAGTCTAAGGCTGGATTGAGATCATTCAAAGCTCAAGAAATTCCAGATCGTACCGCAAAGCAACAAAAATCGGTAGAAACACGCTCCAGAAAATTTTATGAACAACTTCTCACAAAATTCCATTGTGTTGTCGTGGATGACGAAACATACTGCTTCAAAAAAGTCAAATATCTCTCGGGAACGGAATTTTACACTGAAACTAGCCGGAAAGATGCTCCTGAACATCTGAAACTAAAACTGATCTGGTCTGGCAAGCAATATGTTCCTGTGGGTTAAAATCTCAGATTTTCGTAACCACAGGTACCGCAAACGCTGAGATTTACCGTCAAGAATGCCTCAAAAAGCGGCTCTTCCCTTTCCTGAGAACACATGCGACTCAATCCTTGTTCTGGCCAGATTTGGCCAGCTGTCATTACTCTAAAGATACAATCACTTGGCATGAGCAAAATAACGTTATTTACGTTCGCAAGGATTGTAATCCACCAAATTGACCACAGCTCCGCCCGATTGAAACATACTGGGCAATGGTCAAGGGAAACCTCAAAAAGCTTGATAGATTTCGTTCTAAGTGGCTTACTGCTTTGAAGAAAATTGACAAAGACACCGTGCAAAGATTTTTTTTTATTAATCATTTATTTGTACAGGCTCAATCGAATCAACTTTACAGAGCCAAGTTGTCATAGTTTTATACATCACTTATAATACAAAGATTGATGAAGGGAGTGAATAAGAAAGTGCGCGCAACAGCTTATGGAAATGAATCCAACGAGAACGGCCTTTAGTCATATATCTGCCCATTATTGCAACTTTTGCGAAGTATACGGCTAAGCAAACTTTTGGGGAAGCTTCTGAAACTTCTTCACTAACTTTTATTTCCCACCTTAGCCAAGTGCATTGCAACTGTAGTCAGAACAACCGCGCACTCAATTTCCTCTGATCCCACTTACCGCCTCATGAAAAATCTCACCGAAAATAGTGCAATTTGTTAACCACCAATTTTAATTACACACGAATGTCAACAGACCAACCGAGGCAAAAATGCAACAGCTCTCATTGCATCCACCACCTTTACTGCACTGTCTCTGAATGCAATCCTACAAAAGCAATCCGGGTCCGGGCCATAAATCATCCGGGATGACTTTTCCCATTTGGTAAATCAAAATTTACGAACCAATTAAACATCGCGGCTTTTATATCGTTTACATTTATCATTCTAAATGTTTTTTTTCTTCTCATTTCTCGCATTCTCCTCCTCATCACTCCAGACATCAAAATGGAATGGGATGCTCCAAAGGAACAATTTCGCCAGAATGAAAAAAAATACAACCTCTGTTTTGACTGGACTCGGTGCGATTGAAATTGATTGCACTGTACAACACATTTTTTCACCTGATTCGTCGTCTGCTGGTTTGTTGTGAAATATTTTTTAAATGAAAACAGAAAACATCGCAAATAATCACTTGCCAGTACGGGCGGTATTTTTTTCGGGCAAATCCACCAGTGGGGGTGTTTGTGGGAAATTTATTTCTCCGAAAGGTCGTGTTTGAAATGTGAATCCCGAATAAATCAGCAGGCTCGAATGTGCAATTGTAGAGTTGTTCAAAAATATTATGAAACTCAAGTTCAGAACGGACCAGTTTTGGATCAATAATTGGGAAATTTCGCCCAGTACCACATACTTCCGGTGCGGTACCTGTTGACATAAGAAAAATCAACGGTTACTGACATAGCAGGCCATAAATTTCGCTCGGTTCAGCAAGTGTCACACAAATTCATCTTTCGTATTTTCGTTCCCTTTATTGTTTCCATTCCGTTTCGGTTCACCGGGCGTTCACACAGTCAGCTTCCCAGTCCCTCCCTTTTCCATATCTCGTACGGTGCCGAACAATAGCGAATCACAGTGGTTTGTTACCATTCTGCTGGTTACCATTCACTGCTGCAAAAGGGCCGCTGCGCTGTGGTTTCGGTGGTTAAAGTTCTCGGTCCAGTCTTGCGACGACATGGTTGGTGCGACCTTCGGAAAGTTGGTTACTGAGTGTCCGCACCCTTCCGTTCCTGTACATACATACACTGCGCCATCCGAAGCCGATACGGTTGATTGGCGTTGCATCAAGTTGACCGCTGCCATATAAGGCAGACGACAAATCTCCAGCCGCTGGTGGCTGCTCACCACACACCCAAGGGCTATTAAAACGGTAATGAAGGAGACGGACAAAAGTCAGCAGTCTGGTCATCGGCCGGGAGGGCCGATGGATGCTCGGTCGGTAGGTTTGGCCCAATTTGGTCACAAAAGGATGGCCGGTCGGGCGGTTTGCTTTAGGTTGCATAATTCCATTCTACACATCGTGAGAAGGTCGTTGACGTTGGGCTTGTACTTCTGGATGCAGTTTTGTGTACTGGTGATAAGTTTGGACATTGGTGACGTAAAAGTGTTTGTCGTTTTCGG
This sequence comes from Aedes japonicus, assembly GCA_034211315.2. Taxonomy (NCBI): domain Eukaryota; kingdom Metazoa; phylum Arthropoda; class Insecta; order Diptera; family Culicidae; genus Aedes; species Aedes japonicus. The sequence goes on along the minus strand of JASCZW010018857.1, from coordinate 457 downwards.
TGTTCTTTGCGTCGCAACTCGCAGTTTCTCACGGAATATAATGGGGTGCATTTGGACCTTGATCAAAGAGAACGGGATTAAGAATCGTGGAATTGCGGTAAAAATTTCTTACGACTTCTGGTTCCCTTCCGTATGTTGAAATTATTAATCAATTTTTTTCTCACTATAATAGCTTGGACAGGTGTGTTTTAAATACGTTTCCATCGAAGCAAGAATCATATTACTTAGGTGCTCTTACTGCTCATGTAACTGACTGTGTGCTTGAACTCGCATTATCCACTGGCAAGGTTGCGGCTTATCATTTTTGACTTATCCATATTCATTTGCCGATAGCTCTTCTCAGAAGCTCAATTTCAAAATATAATGTATGATGAACTTATGGTGTGAGTAGACCTACAACTTGGTCGAACAATACATAGCTCTATCTCTTATATCTGAGGAATAGAGCGTATATTCG
>JASCZW010018856.1:0-14710 GCA_034211315.2 Aedes japonicus | reverse complement strand
AACAGCATTTTCGGAGTTTATGCCGATGATAACTCGAAAATTAATTGTTCGATTAAGCTGAAACTTATAGGATTTCTTTACTGAAGTATTACCTTCTATATGAATTAAAAATTATTGTAATATTTTATTATTAAACATGGAAGAATGTGATAAAATGGCGGGAAAAATATAGATAAATGTATGTGAATGTAATTAATGTATTTTTTTTTGGATGGCAGGTTTCAGATCAAAACTGCGACTAGGAGAGCCGGCACAAGCAAAATACAACCAATTTTTAAACGCATTCTAACGGCCGCCATTTTGTTGAAAAATAACTGAAAAAAATATTTTTGTAGACTACATGGATACAAAAATTTCGATTGATTTCAGTAAAAACTTTGTAACCGTTCGCGAATTCCAAGTTTAATTAATCGATGGCTTAAACGCCACTCTCCAAGAGAGACCACCGGTCACGTTTAGTTTTGCCCGACTTTAGAGACTATTTTGGCTCGGGGAAACTCTTGAAGAAGTTATTGGGAGAAAATTGGCGATATTCCTTCTACACAGACTAAAACTCCTTTCCTTCCATCAGCTTAGGGGGGGTCCGGTCTTAGGGGCCGCGAAGGGATGTCTACCAAATTGATTAACGAACAAATCAAGCTCCCGAAATTAGTGAGTAGTTTATTCCCGATAATTGGCGTTAAACGCAACTGAGCTTTTATCACAACTTAATCGAATTTATTTTTATTTCCTAGATTCTGCTAGATTGCTGGACGAGTTGTTTCCAATAGGATGTCCACGCTGCGAGTTGGCGCACAATGACGAAAGAACCCGTGTGTGCAATATGGCCGATCTAGAGATGCGGAGGGAGTGTTGGCTGGAACGGAAACTTCCGATTTTTTTGTTCCACGAGAGTGATGGCGGCGTTTGAAAGCCGTTTCTGCCCCGGGGCGATCCGCCCTTATGAATAGAGTCACACGTACCCAAAGCGACCCGGCTTCGCGTAACTATCCGTTCCACCGAGTGGGGATCAGTGATACCACTATCCTTCGGTTTGGATCGGGTTCTTAGCGATGCAATTGACGGCACGAGCTCTCGGATTGCTACGGTCCACAAAGTTGACGGAGAGGGACCTTACCATCGGCTTTGGACGACCGATGGGAGATACTTCGCTACTTTGAGTTTTGGCGACTTCACTCGATTCTCCGATTAACTGCCTTCTTGAGGCGGGCCTTCACGAATCCTTAGACGGGATTCAATTAGCACCACGACGGAGCCTTGGATGGTCGCTGATAGACGATGAATATTTCCAACCGTACGAAAAAAGTGCAGTGCGCTGCACGTCCAACACGAATCAACATTAGTATTAAGTTAAATCGCTCACTCGATTCAATATCTTTACTTTTTTTCGTAGAATTATTTAAAATAAAAAACACAAGCAGAATTGGCGATTCAAAAAAGACCTCAGTTCACTAAACAAAGAAAGAAACGCGGGACGTATAACACCTTACAATGTTTTAAACTCACTCACTAACTTTACCTACAGATTGTACTTGAACCAAATTAAACGTAACTAACTTTAATCGCGCACTTCTGCTTTCCAGCCGATGTTTTAGCGAAATGATCGAAAGGAAGAACTGTCTGAGCCAAGAAACTGTGCCTCTTTTCAAATCTGAGCCCTATTCAATTATTCAAAATTCAAACTACTCTTAATTATTCCTTAGGAGCATTATTTAAAAACCATGTCCAAGTCGTATGGCGACGGAAAGCATGGCGAATTTAAACCGCCTATTACAGATTCAGCACCTTGCTATAAAAGTGAAGGTTTTACATTGGCGGAGCTCGACAATTAGTCTGGAGGGGGCCTGCATGAAGGATTTTTTTTTCGTTTATAAGAATATTGAAAAGAGCGCAAAAGTAGCGTAATTGTTGGGAACAGGTTATTTTAATTGACAAATCAAAACAGGTTTAATTGAATAATCAGGTCTATTTTGCGCCTCGATGAGCCTTAAGAGAATCGAGTAGGGTGAACATATACCTCGTTATATTCCGTGTTGATCAAATGGAGAATGGACTCACACGAGTTAACTTTAGTCACCTTATAGTTATGACAGACGAACAACGCTGACCGTTGTACGAACTTTGTCAAATACTTCAATCCAGTACCAAAAAACACGTACTAGACTAAAGGGAGTACAATGTTGTACATTCTACATCGTTGTACATCAATATTAAAAGAAGCAATAACTATCAAAATGAACTAAAAATATGGAAAAACCTGGAATATGTTCCACGACTACGTTTTCTTGAAAGAGTTCATATACATATCTGAAGTATTAGGATATAGCTACCTATTTTTAATTTATTCACTTTTGTTCATTTGTCCAGATTGTACGGAATTCTGTAAATCAATTTTTGCATAAAATCAAAATGCAATCACTTCTTAACTTGAAATTGCTTCTCTAATTAAACTAACTCTATTACTGAATAATAAAAAAAACAGTAATTTCAAAATTCCGAGATCTTTTTCAGTTTCCACAATATGGATATTTTTCAACCATTCAGGGGATTTCGATTAAAGTTTCTTATTAAATAACTTTTTGAATGTTCTGTGCGCAAATCATCAACCAAAGTTGTTTAAAAGTAGAATTCTATGAAAAAAACAATGAAAATTTATAAGTCATATCGAGTTCAATTTCTAAAGAGAGTTCAAAAAATTTGAAGGAGTATTCCAATGATTATTTCATCAAAAACCTACTGAGAACTTCACGGCAGTTCGAAAAAACATCCATGGGTAATTTGAGGTTAAACTTAAGATTTTGAATGATATTGATAGTATTCCAGATTATCGAAATTTCATGGAAATTTTTCGAAAGTTATTGAATGTGTGGCTAAAGAATGTGCGAAAATAACAGATGCACCGTTTTGAATTTTTAAATTTTCAAATACAGTCTTAAAAATGGCATCAGGTTCACCTTGTTAGATTGGCAATAATTTAGTTTTGAAATTATTTCAAATTGAAAAGTTCTACAAGAATGAATTCTTCGGCAACATAGTTCATTGTTATGAAAAGAAAATAAATGTTTTTATATTTTCTTAGATCGTGGATCGAATGTAAGTTTGATGACTTGGAATCACAGTTTATAAATTCAACACAGTTTGAAATTCAGGTTACTTCTATTGTCTAGCTATAGTCAAAATTTCAGCTCAATCTATCCTTTGAGTGCTGACATAGAGAATGTCAAATATGACAAGTTTTTATGAAAAACTGTCGATGTATCTAATATTTTCGCCACCACTCTATACAAGAAACTATTCGAGCCAAAAATAAAGTCTTTTGATTGAAAATCAAATCCTTTAAAAAATCTTAAGAAGAAATGTAAGACAACTGTTATAATAAAAGCCCCCGGCCCATTATGTAGTCTATATCGACAACTAGTGGTACTGAAGTCAACCCCTACAAATGTTATAATTTCAGGAATTTCAGTTTACGTTACTTCTAAAACTGCGTTTTAGAAAATATTATCGTTAATGAATAAACATATAACTCCATATTTTGCTTATGGACATTCGTTAGTTTTGAAACTTTTTATCAATCTGGGGAGTTTATACTCTACTAAATTGATCGTAGAAGAAAAAATGATATCGTGAATTCTAAAATGCGCCTTTAAATAAAACTCATTATTGTAATACCTTCTTGAATAATAAAATTAAAATATGTACAAAGGAAAGTGTTTAAAATCTTATGTTTCAACGTAACAGGCTCTACATTTTACTGTCGCTTTTATTTTTGATATGAGTCATGAGGTTTTAATATTAAGAGAATGGAATTATTAGAATTCAGAATTACTTAGAACTAAGGCGTAGGGCTTTTGTTAAGCAGTATTTCGAAGCAAACGTAATATTAAAAAAACACAATTAGTAGTGTATTTATGGGGTATCCGTCAAAACATTTTGTTAAGAGGACCAGCATACGACAACTTACTGGGCTTCTCTCCGAGGTTGTTAAGTAAAATACGACAAGTAAAAAACACTACTCGTAAAAATGATAAGTTGTGGTTTTATAACCCCTAACTGGAAATTGTTTTCCATAACATGTGGTCTTTAGGGAGTGTAAAAACAGAGATTTCAAATCGCTAGAACCATAATGTGGCTTTGGCGGCATTTGCGCACGATCAAGCTCTACATTTTTGCCAGTCAATGTGGCGGATTGTGGCAAACGTGTGTGCGTTTGCTTCGAAATTTTACTGCTTAACAAAAGCCAATTTCAAACTATTACCATTCAATTTCATAACCTGCCGAGCTCTATCGGACCTATCGTTACATTCTCTTCACATCTTTAGTTCTAGCAAAAATTGCTGTTCATTACTGGGATCTCATGATGTCGAACAGACGCAAACTCTCGAGCGAAGTGGATGTAATGTTGATACATCGGAATTCTTATGGATCTAATTGTCGTTAACTATGGTTTTTTTTGATGAATGTACCAAATTTTCATCCTTTAAAGTACAGTGGGGTAAGTGAAAAGTGTGGGGAAGAGGGTATGCACACTTTACTCTTTCAGTAATAGTTACTCGTTCAAACTATTTCTGAAGGGAGCAAAGTATAAAATCAACTTACACTGGGAAAAAAAAACCTCCAATTAGAGGGTAGAGATTATGAATAGTGTTTCATTTCAAATTAGAAATATTTTAAGGAAAAATTCTGGGGGGGCCTACAGAATTCTGGAGGGGGCCTGGCCCCCTAGGCACCCCTAGAAGTTACGCCAATGAGGTTTTATACCATACACCTATAAACGCAAATTGGGGCATGGATAGCTCGATTTTATCAACGCGAGCTTTTTTATTTATTTTGATTTATTATTAAAACATCATTAAATTAATTTTATGCTTAATTATTTATTCTACAAATCTATAATAAACAAGACAAACAAAGCAATAATTAACAACAAAAACGCAATACGTTTCAAGAGCCTCTTGAATTTTTTTTTTTTCAAAAATGAGTTTTTTTTTCTCTTTTTAACTGTATATCCTCCCTTACGGGAGTTTTCAATTAATTCGGCCAGTTCATCTGCTTCGCTGACGACGTGGATATTGTCGGCAGAACGTCCCATGTGGTAGCTAATCAGTACACTAAGCTCAAACGTGAAACGGAAAAGATTGGATTGAAGGTAAATGCGTCAAAGACTAGGTATCTGTTGGCTAGATGAACCGAGCTGGAGAACTGTGACAATCGACGAAGATGAGTTCGAGGTGGTGGATGAGTTTGTGTATCTCGGATCATTGGTAACGTCCGATAACAACTGCAGCAGAGAAATTTGGAGATGCCTTCTATGGACTCCACAAGACCTTGAGGTCTGGTAAACTTCATCCCCGTACAAAGTGCACCATGTACAAATAGCTGATAAGACTGGTAGTTCTCTAAGGGCATGAGACGTGGGTATTGCACGAGGAGGACCACTTGGACAACAATCCCGCAAAAATTATGTTTGCCTCGAATCCGACCAGTACAAGACGCAGAAGAGCAAGCTGCGTGGTTAAACCAAGTGGAGCAAGACCTTGGAAGTGTGGGACATTCGAGAAACTGCAGACAAGCAGCCCTCAACCGAGTTTTATGAAGAATTATCGTGAAGCAGGTGCGGTCCTAATAGGACGTTGGATCAGCATAGGTAAGTAAGTGACGTTCCATCTTCTATCTGCACTCTACCGATCGTACGCAGAACCTTCAAGTAAAATACACCAAGGACGCGTTGGTCCTCCACGAGCATTGTCCATATTCCGTGAATGTAGAAGTTGACCAACCATAGTGCACCTTTGTATTTCTCTGCTGGTGTCGTTATCGGCTGTAACTAATGAGCCCAGATACACTAATTCGACTATCACCTTGATTTCATTACCGTCGATCTGAACTCTTGATAGGCGGACAACATTGTTATCTCATCATCCTCTCATTTATTTTATCTTTGACACATTAACGTTAAGTTTAAAATTCAGCCTTAAGCATGATGTCCATTACCGCCATCGTGTCAAAGTTCCGGGCTAGGGTATCAACGACGTCGGTGAACAGACTTCTTGAAAATCGTAACACTCGTAACATCCCAGCTCTTCAAATCACGCATAAATAGAAAAGCATGACAATCCATAACACTCGTCAACATTCGAAGTGACTCGACAGTATCCGTTACTTGTTGTTTCGTTTCCTGGACGCATCGTGTCAGTTGTTCAGGAAATCCATATCCGTGCAAAATCTGATATTGCTTGTCTCGATTGATTGTGTAGTAAGCTGATTAGACATCGATGAAAAGATTACTTATTAATAGGTGTCCACAGTTAAATTGCATCACTTTAAACTCGTCCTCAAAAACCAGTCTCTCAACCGATTGTCATGAAATGTTCAGGGCATAAAATACAATGTATTATCTTGGTTTAGGTATTTTTGTTTCTCTGGATTTCTTTACCAAATCCAAAAGCCCGAACTTTCTTCTTAATATCACGCATAAGATTTTGTACAACGCTTGAACCGACGTTTTTTCCGCTTTCAACCATGACTTCAACATTGCCTGTTTTGTAGTGTCAACTTTAGGGTGTCTACGAAGTTTGTGCTTCATTATTGCCCAATATTTTTCAATTGGTCGCAACTCTGGAGAGTTGGGGGTGTTAAGTTTTCGGCACGAGATTGACACCATTTGTCTTGTACCACTCCAGAACATCCTTGGTGTAGTGACAAGAGGCTAGGTCCGGCTAAAAAATTGTAGGAACGTGGTGTGTTTTAGGAAACGGATGCAGTCGGCTTTTCAGGCATTCTTTGATGTATACTTAACAGAAACCGAAATTTTCGCCTACTTGAGAAGAAAAACGTCCTTTTTCACCCGCTTGGAGAAACAAATGAGAATGTGAGAAGCGAGAGACTGTTATACGCTCACAGCATTTTTCGCGAGAAAAGCAAGGGCGGTTTATATTTTTTGGAGAGCATGAGTAGCTGATAAATCGTGGTTTTTTCAGTGAATCCTAGATGCTGATAATTATTTTTCACTTACTTTTTGACACCTGAAAATACACCAGTCTTTATGTTTGTTTTATTCTGACATTATAATTCTATAATGATGGTCCATGGCGGTTCCGGTGTGCACCGACTTGGCCTTATTTTCGGTTTTTGCTCCACGTATACGATCTAAGCATGCTTTCAGTGAAAAATGTGACATGAGAAAATGTGTTCGTTGAATTGTGGAGAAAGATATTTTCGCATATTCAAGAGAGAGGATAATGAATTATCGGCGAAAAAGGAGAGATGAAAATGTTAACGGTTCGCTACTCATCGACAACCTGCTTGAGAGAGAGAGCATGGTTTTCAACCAGCTGAGTGAGAATTTCGATCTCTGATACTTGATCATTTAGAGTTGAAGTTTTCACGAAAGACTTGCTCCGTTTACCACATGAACATAACCCCTGCCAAATCATGAATTTCTTGGGGAACTTTGACACTTGCTGTTTCCTGAGAGACTCTGGAACATCGAACTTGTATTTTGCAGTCACATACTGGTTGCCGGGAATTTGTTTAAAGTCCGCTTTTACATGTGTTTCATCGTCCGTGATGCAGCAATGTGGTTTCGGCAACATTTGTGTGTTGCTAACGCTTACGCGCACGTGTTTTAGCTGTCCTATTCTGTTTTTCATTGCGGTTTGGAGTTTTCTGAACTTTGAATGAACGGAGTCCGGCTCGTTTCTTGGCTCTCTGCACGAAACTCAAGTGCAGCTTTTTCTCGGCATCCCAAGGTGCGAAATCCAGCTCATACAAGAAGTTTATATGCTCACTAGCGCTACATAGTGAAATAATTCGTTACTACAATCAAAAGGTCTTGATGTTCTGAACAATTTTACTGAAGCCAGTATTTTTCTATTTGTCTTTGATCAAGAGACATTCCATTTTGAAATAAATTAGGTCAAATCCCATATGGTATGCGTTTCCATTAACTTGGTTTTCATTTGCCGTTTCTTTATCAAGAGCAGTATTTAGGGAAATACTGCACATTGAATAGTCTTCTATATCAGAGCCATATCCATTTTTCCTCAAATCCATTCCAATTTAATTCCATAAATTTTCATTCAACAATTTCATTCAATTTAAATTTCATAAGGACAACGAAAATACAACGGAATATCCTACTGAGCAATCAGTAAGTTACAATAACAGATTTCAGATGTTTTGTTCATTAAAACAACTCACATAAGTACATTTGCTTAAATGTATCACAGAAAACATTTACTCGCTTAGAGTTTGTAGAGATTTATTATTTAGGAATTTTAGTGAATTTCAGCAGAGTTTTTAGTACTGTCATATACCAGAATGAAAAGGAAAACATTCTAAAGCACAATAATAATGCTAAACTTTTCTTTTTATTTTCATGGTGTCGTTATGGTGTCGTTTTCTTTCCTATTTTTCTTTTTTGTTCACGTCTACTACGACCAATACCTTAGACGCACTAGTCTATGTTGGCCGCTTAAGCACAAGTTGAAGTTTTTAGTATTTTTTTTAAATTTCAGTTTCAATTTCCCCGCGATAATGCTTTGTTGTGCAGTAGTAGAATGGAAACTCAAATGAATAACCTATCCTTAATGTCGGCACGATGCTACCGTTCTACTACCGGATACTACCGGATACTACCGTTCAATGCCCTCCTCTCGTTTTCAAACTTGTATCTTTCAATTTCAAAGCCTGCCGTTGCCCTATACGGAACTATCAATACACTTTCTCTTCATGTCTATTCGTTTTAGTAATAAATTACCATCCACTCCTAGCGCTTCGCATGGAGATGAGAAATTATCTGCTTCTGACAAACTTCATCAGAGATCGTTACATCCGCGCATGGGAGAATACAAAAAATAACAATCAAAGTGTGGCACGAGCTTTGTTTAATGATTTCCAATGTTTCCTGGAGATGGCAATCCGGTACAAAGTGCCGTCTAAGTTGATAATTCCTTGCAATGACATTCAACCCAGACAACCAAAATGCACGTATATTGAAAGTGGTCTTTATGATATACGAACATATATGTAAGTAAGCAAATCGTATAGAATGCAAAAAATATGGCTTATACGTGCAAAAGTGGAGGCCATATACGTGCAAATTCCATTGTTTTCTTTAACGAGTTGGTTTGATATCGCATGCGATTGAATTTGTAATATCAAATTCGATTTAAATAGGATAGCAATGTATATCCGATTTTGTTTGTGACGCATTACGATGAATAAATGACACATCGTATATAAGTCGAAAATCTGCACTCTTTACGATTTAACTTAAACATAATACGATAAAGGCCACAATTAATTACGATTTCGACTAACAATATACGAATATACGATACTATTTGAACACTGTTATACGACTTGTGGTTGTCTGGGAAGCCTTTGATGTAGTCCATGTTGACAACTAGTAGTACTGAAGTCTAACTCAAGAAGTATTGCAACAAGCGTATGCATAGTATTAATAATTCATACAGCGAATAATATTTGCAGGCAACCGTCAGTTGCAATGATGTACGTATATTTGCTACTTACAAACATAATTTAGAGCACTTTGCATTTTTTAGCGGTGGTACAGTCATATTTACCGTGTACTATTATGACTATATCATCTGCGAAGCCAATTACTTCAAACCCAAGATTTTTAAGGAGATCATCAACTGATAAACAATAGAGATGGGAATACGCCTCTTTGTGGACACTCTTGTACAGCTCTAACACTGATGGATGAGCTTCCGAAATTTGCTGATATTTGTCTTTTTGATAGCATCTCGTTGATCCAATCGACAGTAGACGTATCAAAGCCAAGCTTCGACATTGTTTTTATCTTTGAGCTATGAGATGAATTATCAAATGCTTTTCGAGTTTTCTAACAACCGCATGCAATGCTGTTACCGAGGATTTACCTTCCTGATAAGCAAACTGTTACTTACTTAAAGGAGTTTTTACTAAGTATGGTGGCTTTATTTATTCATCAATTACTGTTTCCATTATTTTAAGAAGAATTGACGATAAGCTTATGGACCTAGAAGATAAGGGCGACCTTTTATCCTTTTAATTAGATTTGGGAATAAAAGTTACTCGAAATGGTCGCCACGCTGCCGAAAGGTAGCATAATGTTAAACTTGCCCGAAATAGTTGGAAACAAATGGATAAATAACAACATAAGTTGCCACAAAAATGAAAAGTGTACTTTTAGTCGTTTCCTTTTGATTGAACGTAAAAAGTCTAAGAGTGAATTGCGGCATTATACCGCCAGTATCACACCTGATGATAGTGCCTTTATATAAACGTATTACGACGTGGCAGTGGAATAAATGTGCAGAATATGTGATACGTTCACTATTGGTCAAATGTTTGGGCTCATATGCATGTTTATAGCATGAGACCGTCGAGAAGGTGAAAAATTTGATTGGTTTTCACATCTTGGTGTCGTTTTCGTTTTAATAAACTTTACCATTTGTTGTCATTTTTACTCAGCTGAATTAATAGAACGATAACTCGTCGTTTCGTAAGATGAAAAAAAGGTGATTGAGATATGAATGAAAGAGAAAGTATTCAAAGAGAGTCTCTCAATGTTAGATTCACCCTAATGAAAAAAAAAACCCTAGAATTATTACTGTATTCAGTGGTCGTGGTCTAAATTTTGACTTCCCCGGGCGTTCTAAATTTCATTTTCGAATAGTTCCGATGTTAAAAAAATAAAACTGTCATAATTTGTTTTATTCTGCGCAGAATTCGGAACGGAATCCAGCCCATTTAAAAAAAATATGGACTGCTATTAAGAGGTAGCCAACCGCGTCGCTCGCGTGCTTGTTTCTCGGTAAAAATCTCTCTGAAGATATAATTTGCCTGGACGGTGCAAGAAAATTTTCTATTTTTATAATCCTAGAGAGTTTAAGCTATTAAGTGGAAAACTTGTAACTAGAAATGAGAAAAAAATTGTATTTTCCATTTAATTCCCACTACCTTTGCTTATCTTGACAGATACCCGTATTTCGTCTACAATGTGCAGACTTCTTCAGTGTCTCGTAGTAGTCGAGTTATTAGTACGAGACACTGAAGAAGTGGAATAGCTGGTCCGCTGCTCTATGGCTGCTTTCAATCGTGCCGAGGGGTGAAATTTGATGCAGGTCGGTTTTTAAAACTATTTTTCTTACTGCAAATATTTAGAGTAAGGAAAAATCTATAGCAGAATTGATATTGGTGAATGACGGATTACTTTTCAACAACTATGCGCCTAACTAGCTGAGGTTTGACAAACTATGCTGATATGTTATCAACTTTAGTTCTGTGAACCATGCTAATTTTTTTTCAACTTTATTAAAGTTTTGTAAATCTTTACTGAAACCCTTTAAATTTTACTGAACATTTCAAAAGTGTTGCATGCTTTGCTCCACTCTATGAAGCTCTGCGAGCTTAACTTTTACTATGTACAAAAAACAGGAGGCCGTAGGGGCTTCAAAGAAGCATTTTCAAAATTATGGATCACTGATTACACGAGTTCTACAAGTTAAACTAAACTTCATATTCTGTGTTCTGTGAACTTGTGGTGAACTGTGCTGAAACTTCACGATTATTGCATAAGTTTTGTAATCTTTTCTCAAGTTATTTAGCTGTTAGCTTATTTAGCGTTAGAACCATTTAAGCTGTCGGTAGTATATGAGCACGATCAAGCGCTCATTCTTTTGCCAGTGATGGTGGTGCATTCGTTCCTGTCTTGACCTACTCCGCATGGGGATGCTTGGCAAAAGATTGTGTGCTTGTTTCGAAATACTACCTCACAATGCCCTCCGCTCAATTTAAAAAACTACTTCTATTCAATTTTCACAGCCTGCCGTACGCCAACGGAACTACCCAAGTAACACCAGAAACATCTTCTTTAACAAGAATCTAAGAACTTTTTTGTAAAGAAGTCGTGAGGATGAAATACCAAACATGTCTAGTTTTGAAAAAGTTTTGAGTTTGTTTTTCTACACATATTTGGTTAAAACGTGGTACCAGAACAGCGAACACATTATTGTTCAATGCTTGTTCGATCAACTTGAATTTTATTTCTTGAAGACATCGGAGGCTGTTTGTCATCTTACCACTACGAACTATCTTTACTCACTTTTGAGTAGCCTGATTTGTGTCAAATGTACTTATTTGTGGGTTGTTTGGAAATAGCGTGTATGCTAGTTGTTTGTAAATATGTTGATAGGTTGCATTCAAGATGAACTTTAGACATCTTTTTAACATCCTCATGCAATAGTGAAATTATTCAGAATAGATTGTGGATCCAATACACTGACGGCTGAAAATATGTATAGACCGTTTATTTGAAATATTGGAATAAAATTAAACACTACCTAAGAGTAAGATTGTGGTGCAACTCACTGATTCAAATAGTAGCCGAATTGAGCATAGAGATTTATTCAAATGTTACGTAAAGCAACAGTTTGGGATGTTGTTTTGTTATAAATTGTTACGCTTTATTTATGCGGGAGTCTTTTGAGATCTAGCTACGCACAACATAATTAAAAAAAATGTATTTACCCTCTCGAAGATCATGGTTGTCACCTTGTCGTAGGTGAGAGGGCTAATCCCATGCAAAAGGCCAGCATGGGAGACTAAGAACATGATCAGCAGTGATAGTATCACACTCTACTTTCTTTAAATTGCCACGTCGTAGTACGTTTATTTGAAGGCACTGAAAGAGGTGTCTTACTGGCGGGTTTAGCCGCAATTCACTCTTATACGAAGCTGGGAACAATCTACAAATTCCTTCAAATAATTTAGGGAAACGACAAAAAGTGCACTTTTTATTTGCTTGACAACTCTTTCATTGCTGTTTACTCTCTAATTGTCATTGAATAAACAGCAAATATACCTACACACTTGGTATTCTTAATAATCTTATTGTTCCCATCATTATCGAAAAGGGTGAGTGTTTTGATCATGATTGTGAGCAACTAGTAATATGTCCTGATGTGTCAGGTGCAGATAATGCAAATATATATTATAATTTAAAAGTACGCTCTATACGACAGCCGTGATCAAGGCACTGACTCTAACAACATATTATTTAGCTAGGGATCAGACCTTCTGAACTGAACAAAGGTCATTGAAAAATGTAACTTAGGACAGATGCTGACAAGGAGTTAAAGGCTGGGGTTTTATAAAAACAATAGGACGCGGAGTGCATTCTGAGTATTCTGAATATCGGTACTAGCAGATATAATATACGATCGCAAAGGAATGGAAACTCGTGAGAAATAACATAGGTCATAAGTGAGTAAAAACTAACAACAAGCTTGCACATCATCAAGGTAAGAACTTCATAATTAACTATTCTAATTTGCAAAATTATACAAATAATTGAGACTCACCACTCACTATCTTATGCGATGGGTCAACATTAAAAAACCATGGCGGAGTAATATAAAGAGATCGGCCAAGACCTCCAAGACTAGGAAATTGGTTTCAGACGAAAAGAATAAGGCGAACAAAAATAAATGAATCAGAAGAGGTAAGACGAAATAACGCCAATGACCAAATGACACAAAACAATAGACATGAACATAATGCAAAGAAAGGAGAAGCAAACCTGGGAAATGTAACACCTTTTGAGGCAGTGGCAACAGCGTCTCTATGGACGACATGATCCTTGCACGGATGGTGAAATGCTTCAAAGGGAGTTAAGTTATGTCAGTCTAACACACAAGGAGCAATAACTTCTTATTTTTGGTTCGAGAAAATTGCTTCGGAAAACTTTCAAACAAATAACAATCCAACGGACTAGACTACAAAAGACAGAAGGAACTTCGAAACAAATCATTCAAGCTGAAAACGTGATACTGACTAACAAAATCACAAATAGACTATGGAAAAAAATAACAAAGAACAACACAACATAACAAAATTCTCAAACGTGGCTCCTTCCGAGTCATTTGCAACAGCGTCTTCTTGGACGACATGTTCCGTGTACGGTTGGCAAAATGATTCGGAAGGATCTACGCAACGATATCATCAAAGGCCTGACGTAGAGGTTTCTATGCTATTCAGAGTTCCGCCAGTAAACCTTACAAAAAAAATTGTTACGCTTTATTTATGCGGGAGTCTTTTGAGATCTAGCTACGCACAACATAATTAAAAAAAATGTATTTGTATTTTCCTTCATACCGACGTGAGTCTGTTCAATTTTACACAAAAAAAACGCAAGAAAATAAAAATCGAGCATTTGAAAATCAAATGTGTTACTCATGTTTTTACCCGTACTGTAGACTTGTACTGTAGGAATGTGAACTTTGAAAATCACCATGTTGATTTTGGTGGATTCCATAAAAAAATCTCACTCAAATTCCAAAATATATTCGAGGTTCCTTCTACGTTTTTAAATTTAATCAATAGCGCATGAAATTAGGGAAGGTAAAACAGATAGTTGCACTGCTAACTTTGAGCCCCATATACAATTTTGATATAACTTCCACTCCTATTTGAACAAGTAATAAACAATCATCTTTAACGCATAAAATACTATTACCTACGATATCCTTTCGCCATTGAAAATTTTTGTTTATATTTTGTTAACTTTATTCATTTTATTCAGTACCGCGCTTACTTTGAGAAATATATCATTATTTAATAAACACGCTGTTTGAGGCATCCATAGAACATAATATTTGTCTAATGGATGTTCTACAGAACTTCTGGTATGACCTTAAAG
>JASCZW010018855.1:0-14702 GCA_034211315.2 Aedes japonicus | reverse complement strand
TGCTTCATTCGGTTACGTACTGAAGAAAGTGGACAAATTTGCCAAAAAATACTTGCTCTGGCAGGCCATGTAATGCAGTAAACTGAGTAAACCGTACATCATACCGGGTTCCATCAACGCTTAAGTTACCGCACCGAGTGCCTCCGAAGCGTCATTGCCCTCTGGGTCCCACGGAAGCGACATTATTTTGGCCGGACCTGCCATCATGCCATTACGCGCGATCGGCGTTGGATTGGTACAGAGACGATAACGTTGTTTTTGTACCAAAAACCGCCAACCCTCCAAATTCACCAGAGATTCGTCCGGTGGAAAGATTTTGGGCCATTATGAAGGCGAAAGTTCGAAAATCTTCCAAGGTGTTTTACAAACGAACTGGAGTTGAAGAAAGAATGTATGAAAGTGACCAAAAAGGTCAGCTCCACCATTGCACAAAATGTAATAAAGGGTTCTTAAGGGAAAGGTGCGGGACTTTCCAGCGATGGAAAGGAAATTGAATAAGTTATTATGCCGAAACATAATCCATATGTATAAGTTCATTCTCTGAATGTTTCAAGAAAATCCGACTTAAAAAATAAATTTGTGGCGAACACTCTTGTCTGATGTATTTTTTCGAGTACAGGCCTTATGGGCCTACAATCGATCGGGAGGTGAGGGACAGACAGTGGTTTGCTACCAGTAGTGGAGTTGGGATGTTCATCTTCATTGATTCAATAGCTCTGGGTGAGACGGATAAGGCAAATTCGGAGTCTGGTAAGGGAACGGCGACCTTTTGGGTTTCTGTTATCGGGCCTACGAACTGTTGAATCTTTTAGTTTTCTTAGAGCAAGGTGATGGCTGTTGAGCCGTTCTGAATCCCAATTCCCCTTATTTTGTGCTTTGCCCATCTGACTGCATCCCCGAACGGAACAGCAACAGACTCAATTGGCATATTTCGTCCAACACCATAATTGGCAGATTTCGACCAACAACCTCCTTATTGCCGAATATACCATAGTGACCTGGCACCCAGCAAAAGAAGGCCTTGTTTTCGGTGGAAAACAATTCAACAGTCATGAGTCAGGGTGTTTTTGGTGGTTGGAATCAATTGCACAAAGACACCTGGCCAAAGATCACTATAGACTCATGTCAGATCTTGAATGGTGGAAGGGTTTGTATGGAAGGTTTCATAAGAACATAAGCTTCAGCACTTCAGCTTTTAAATGTTGAAGAAGGAAAGGTCTATTTTAAGGGGGTTGATTCCAAGTTCCTTTTCTTTTTCTGAGTAGTGTGGTTATTAGTGGGAGATCAAAGTTATTTGGGATGCCGAATAAATGTTTTGCTTTTACTATCAAGGGCGTCAATCACGACCATATGGCTTGTGACACCGAGCAGCTCTAATCAACAAGCAGTCGGTAAGGAAATGCTCATACGGGAAGTTGACCAAGAAAGGACAAGGCACAACGATACATGAGACCAGCCTTGGTAAAAACACCCGACCGTTCTGCACGAGAGCCGAACTTGACTGCAAATACACCACCAGTGGCTGTAATTTGCCACTTTGGTTTCTTGTTTATAGATAAACCCGCAACGCAAAGGACACGACACGAGGTGTACACGCTACGACGAGCCGAGTGGCTACGATCACAAGAAAGCTCTCAACATACACCGAGTATGACACTGGTTGCCACGGATAGAGCAATGCTCGTCAGATGATCCTAAAATATTTGATAATTTGCTCTTATTGGTTTGTTTTCTTGGCTGTTGGGTGACGGGCGCATAAGTTGATTGAGTTTAACAAGCACGGCTCGGTTAGAAAGAAAATAAATAAACCACGCGTGTATTCCGCAATCGGACACAATCGGAAACACTCGGCTGTGGTGTTTGCCGAAACATCAATCACGGTGTCCGAAGCCAAACCACGAGCACTGACACTGGTGTTCTATTCACCGCGTTGCGTGTTAGTCTGAAGCACGAAGTCGAAGTAGCGAATATAATGCACGCGCTAATTTGGTAAAAAGTAGCTCGGCGTGCAGTGTACACACTTAGAAAATTTTACAGTATTCGGAAATTTTTTACCGAACTTTCAACAGCTGAACAGTTCGGTAATCCAATTTAACGGACTTCGGTAAAATTTGACAAGTTCCGGTAATTTTTACCGGAATACTGTAAAATTTCACCGAAACCCGGTAAATTCGATTACCGAACGTTCAGTATGTTGAAAGTTCGGTAAAAGATCACCGAATACTGTAAAATGGCTGCATGCGACCTTCGATTCCCCATACTCCGAACAACTTCTTAGTTTCTATTTTTGCCGGGCTTAGGAGTGGCATACCTTCTTTCCAGTCACCGGGAGTTTCCCCTTGGTTAAAATATTCAGCCTTATTCTGCGTGGCGAGTGAGTCGACACGAATCGCTCTCACATACGAGGTGACAATTGTCGCCTTGTGTGAGGTGACTCTCCATTTGATTTGCCCGGAGATATTTGAGAGCGAGTCGTGTTGGCTCACCCGCCTCGCAGAATAAGACTGATTGTTATACAGTGATAACAACATACTCTACCTATAAGAGGAAGATTCTTAAGAAGAGAAAACCTATATCATCAGGTCCGGCGGATAGACCATGTATCCCATGGCCCTAGCAGCAAGTTGTTGCATTCTCTTTTAAATACCTTCAATGTAACTCAATTGAGTCACAATCAAGTTTCCGTAACCAATAATGAGGATTGTGTGTTACTTGTCTCTATTAAAGTCCAGAGCCAGAGTCAGTCAATTACGGAACAGATTTTTTCGAAATCATTTCAGGTTCGCCCCATGCGTTATAGGTATACTAGCGAAAGAAAGAAGTCAGCTAAATTCATAATGTTAAAATCAGACACCGGCAACAAAGCCAACTCTTTTTGCATGGGAGGGTGTGGCTACGGCAGAATTAAAGATGAAATGAAACTTAATTAAATAAAAAGATGAAGGCAATTTGAACCATTTCCACCTGCTTTTGAGGATCCTGTTGGAAAACAATTGTCAGCGTGTTGATATACAAACTTGTGTGCCAGCTAAAACAGGTAATTTTTAAGTAAAAAATTGAACTTCTTATACTTATGAACTTACTTCAAATCTTAATGCATAAAATTTGTAAGTTTTTCTGATCAAATGGCGTATAAATGAAGTCATTCTGTTCAGTCAACAGAGGGTTATTAGAGTTCAACAACCTTACACTACAGCGTAAAGCGCTCTCATTTATGAAAATTTTGAAATGGCACCCGGTATAGAAAAGGGAAACGTAGTCCTACGTTAATCCTATCAGTTTGGCTTATCACCTCTTGAAAAAAGTGTTTATAAAGTGATCAAATGAAGTGTTAATTTTAAATTCTGGTAGTTTCCCAATCGCCAATCGTTTTACTAATACGCTCAAAGAAGTGTTTTTAAAATAGTTTTTTTAAATTGAAAGTTATCACCTCTATTTTTCTGGATCAGATTTGTATAATACTGTATGCATATATCATATACAATTGATTTTAAAAATAGCAGACAAGATGTGAAGAGGACAAATCTACTTTAGGTGAACTAATTAGATCACAGTTTCGTGCTAGGCTTGAATTTATTATAGATAAACCGCAGTGGCACGTAAAATGACATTCAGATTATTGGTGTTTTAAAAGTTCGAAAATTTTAATGTGCCACTGAATTATTGCTAGAACATTGACTTATTTAAAAAAATAAAAAAATAGCTGAAAATACAACAATTAGGTGACAAGGATGATAAATTGTTAGATCTTGAATAATTTTTTTCTACAATCTATTTTAGGTTTCAAAATGTATTTTAAACAGCATTGTTTGTTCGTAGCATTGGAAAAACGAGGGTTGAGTTGTATACTTATTTAAATGGCTATCATTCCGAGGGAATCCAGAATAGCCACGCTCACCATTTTTTCAATGGTTTTATCTAAAACTACCATAAAACGCAAATAAAACTTATATTTCTTGCACAAGACTAACAAGATTTTTTGAGGAGCGCGATAAGTTCATCTTTATTTATTCTATTCTTGAAAAAGATGAGTAATGCTTGACAAAAACTTGTTTGAATTGCTCAAGGTAAACAAGTCTTTCGTAAGATAGCCATAAAATTAGTGTGAAGATGATACATCATAAACAAAGAAAATGTGAACGTTCAAATCAAAAGTGCCTATGCATAATTGTTGTTCTTAGTCATAATTACAGCTTATAATTTATTGTTTTTAATCACCAGCGTAAGTCGATAAAAAACAAAAAAAAAAACAAAAAAAAAACTCTAACTTGAATATGCTAACAATGGTTTTGGGAAGAATAACAGATACTAATATTGCGTCGATGGCTGAAACATCAGTTGAGCGGAAAATGATCTTTATACGCTAAACCTAACGTCGGAAGAAGTGCGACCACTGAGCGATTCCAGCGCACTACTTCCGACTGTAGATTTAACGTATAGATGATATACAAATTTTAACTTGAAACGAGTATAAACATTGTGTAGCCTATTGGGAACTGAAATGCAAGACTCGGGAGAATTTAACATTAACATAATATTTTACTATCGTAGTGCACGTTAAACCTTACGTCGAAAGTACTGCGCTGTATTTTCGTGGTGGTGCGCCATATAACGCACTACCTGGGACGTTCGGTTTAACTTGCACAACTGGTATAAAATCAATTATCATGAGTTATGATTCTCGGTTTTCAACTGGCGACACATTGCACCATTTAATTTGATTCGTTACAAAAAAAAATAGAACGCAAGGAGTGTTCACTATGTTGGATAGATTATTATTCAATTTCCGTTTGAGCGATCCACTATTTTATAATTTCTTTCGCCTATGGGTGTCCATTTTCCAGTTTGTTTATTTTTCACATAATGTTCTTTCTCAAAAATATGTGTTCTTATTCGAAATAAAATGGTTCTAAGAGCGATTTATGGCTGCATTTTCAAGATACATTCATCTTAAAGCAGCATGTCATAAAACTTTTTTCAAAACTTTTATCAGGGTTTATGAAAGTTACGAAACGATGTCTTGAGAGGGAAATCAAGTATCTTATAAAATTACTTATAAGGTGAACAACACTTTTAAATTATGTAGTTTTATGGAGGTTTCTTCAAGTGTTCTTTAATCACTCTTAAGAACTGTTAATCAATTAAAACCACCTTAACTTGGAAAATGCCCTGATAAAACCAGATGATCTCCATAATGCTTTGATAAAACTACCATGAAACATGAATAAAACCAATTTGCATTTGAATTGTTACATGGGAGGACAGCAGTCCTGGATCTTTGGGTCCTTATCCCTTAGCTTAGTCGATAAAGGCGTGGCTATAAAGCAACAACATGCTGGAGGGGGCTGGGTTTGATATCCGGTCTGGTCTAGAAATTTTTCGTTGAGGAAAAATTCTGGACTCCCTGGGCATACGGTATGATTATACTTGCCACACAATCATACTAATGCAAAAAAGGTACCTGTTTTCGAAAGCTTAGAACTAATATCTGTGGGAGTGCATTTAGAACACTAAGTTGAGAGCAAGCAATAAGCTAATTGCAAAAGCAATAAGCTTGAAACGCTAAGAAAGAAGAGGGTATAGGCAGTGAAGGGGAGGTTCAGTGTACGGGGGAATATTGGAACATGACTGAACCATAACCGTCATATGTCAGCAAAAGGTAACATAGATTCCACGATGATTATTCCGAGAGAAAACTATTTATGACCGCTCCTCTTAAGGAGCCCAACCACTGTTCACAGGTTGATTTCAAGGAGTTGATGATTTTCCTAAACGAAAAATGTGTGTAGAAGTAGATACCAATGTTAATTTGGGTCACATTTTCCATGCATGACGTGTCGTTAGTTTCAACAAAATTACTTTAAAAACTATGTTTGCAATTTTACGTTTATCGTTTTAAATAATCATTCTAATTTTATGCTTAATTTGTTAATTCTATAAAGTTAAACTATTCAGTTTGAGAACCTGTATCGCTATTTTTGAACGTTCCAAAACTGCACCCACTCACACAGACATTGATTATTCCGAATAAACCAGACCGCTACTCAATGCGCGACCAGTTAGCAGATTCGGCTGGTATCAATAAGAAAGTCCAGTTACTACGACAGCCAAATTACAACACACATACCAGCCCCACTAACGCCATCCATTCTCTCTCCCGATTGAGCAAACCCCTGAAGCCTCGTAAGCCAGAATGACACATGTGGTCGCCGAATCAGTCGAATCGGTCTGCCCTGCACAGCAACTAGCTTAGTACGACCTGAGTGCTGTGCTTAAGATCGCCACTCGCTATACTTATTCTAATTCGCGCATTTCTCCGCTCCAAGGAAGTGTGATCATCATCGCAAGTGAAATGAAACGCCAATCATCATCGAATTAAGTTTTGCATAATTGTCGGTAGCGCTGCCCGTCGCTAATTCAGATTCGTTTCAACCTTCGACACGATCAGATGTGCAACGAAGCTATCAAAAAATTTGTCCACCGCTTTATTATAAATCTTAAGTTCGTGCTTAACTATCAACCGAGGTCATACAGACGCGAGAAAAAATTAGAGTAAACGTGCGTGCTCAGGTAATCATTCATTTTTTGGAGGCTGGATCAAATCAAGACAACTGAGAAGGAGTTCAATCAATCCTAGTGCAAACCGAAACAACTTACCAAGTGAGTGCAAGATTAATTGCTATGAGATAGTGTCATATAATAAGTACATCAATAATGCGTGGGTGAGATCGAACTGTGTACCAGGGAATATTTTATCAGCTTTTTTAGGGCCAGTTGTAACGAAACTACAGATAAGCCGTCGAGGTCGTCTTCTGTCTATTGACGGTGGAAACCAGTTTTGTGTACTGCGAAACTGGCGAGGCGAAGGCGTAAACGAAATGAATACAAGATAATGGAAAAGTGTGGTGATGTGTGTGCAGTGAAAGATATCGCCAAATAAAAACAAACCACCCAAATTGAAATTGAATTAGCATTCTGTTCGTACGGATTGATGAGAAGAGAAGTGTATCAGTTATAAATGAAATTGGACAATTTTTCCGCTGATGTTGATGCTAATAATAAAATTAGATTTTTGACTTTTTTTTCGATCTCGTGGCAAACCACCGCGCTTGGCTGCTAGTCGGATATGCATCGTCAATACCATCGTTGACATCACACGTCTCATGGAGTGGATTGAAATTGAATACATTCTAATTTATGGTTAATTGGAAGTAAACAAATACAGTGGGGCATGCCCAAGTGGATGCTGCGTGGCAAGCTCGTTATGCAGTGTCATTTTTATTTATTGGTGAAGATTTATTATTGGATACAATTTGTTTCCTGTTGGAAATGTTTTAATTAATTAATGGCACTATTGAAATAAAATTAGATTTTTTTTGCACTTCTTTCGCCAATGCAATATATTGGATTCAAATAAGGTAACTATTTCCCTATTAATCTCACTGTTCCCATTTTCTTCCTACGCTGAATCATGTGATTAAGAAGAAAGGGATTAATGTATTTTCGATATAATAACGAATATATTAAACGAAGTTTAATAACAAATACAATCATCACAAATCAACCCAGTCACGTGTCCACCCATTGATTTGGAGTAGTGTGAATTATGCAGTGATGAGAATAATATAGGAACATTTTTCTTGCATAAAAAAAGAAGGATTGTGGATTGTGGATTTTCATATCGATGAAACTTTAGAACTGCTACAAGTGTAGAATATCAAATGAAATTTGTTTAATCTTGTGCAGCCTATAGAATGTTTAAAAAAATATAAATACACTTTCTTTCACAAATTACATGCTGTGATTTTTGTTTATTTTATTCTCAAACTTAGTAAATAACATTTATCGTTTGGTTAGCAAGTTCTGTTACTTTTCCCTTAACACTACTTATTAGGTTCTGCACAGTGCGTTCTCCTACCATTTTCACCACTTTTGGCAAATGTTTCTTAAATTTTCAACACTATCCACTGTTTTCATGTGTTTTCTCAGCTTCCTCTTCGTCAGTGTCCAGAAAGTTTCGATAGGACGAATCTCTGGGCAGTTTGGTGGATTCATCTCCTTCGTTACAAATACGACATTGTTCCTCTTGTTCCACACTTGTGCATATTTAGAGTAATGGCAGGATCAGGCCAAAATATTGTTGTCTTGTTATGCTGTTTAATCAAGGGTAGCAACCTTTTTTGCAGACACTCCTTCACGTAGATTTGACCATTTATTGTGTCTGTCGTAATGAATGGACGAGATATTTTTCTACATTCGCTATGGCCAAATTTTTCGGTGTAAATGGCTTTCACTGATCCAGGAACATCCTTTTCCTCCGGCGAGGTATAAAATGATGGTCCCGGCAGAGTTTTATAATCGAGTTTCATGTAGGGTTCATCGTCCACGATAACACAGCCCGATATTTTGGTCAGCAGTTTTTCGTACAGCTTTCGAGCCCTCAGTTTCACCGCCTGTCTGGTGCTTCGTTTTGGCTGCTTCTGCATCCGACGAGTCTGTAGGCCCATTCTCTCCTTGGCATGCATTACCTACATTAGTCGCCAAAGTACCGTAAAACGGAGTGACTTCGATCACTTTTTGAACTATTTCTTGAAATTTTCTATGATAATTATCTTTAAAATTATGGTATCTGTAGTATAACACTACACAGAAATTTTAAAAAATTATTATGTCAGATGAACAAATTTTTAATTCCCGCGGCCAATTTTCAATAATGGGGTGACTTCGATCAAAATCAATTTTATCCATTTGAAGTGCTTAAATGAATTAAAAAACACCAAATTTTTATGCAAACCGTTTGATGCAGACGTCTCCCGAATAGCACAGGGGTGGAGCATTCCCCAAAGGGAACATTCATTAATTATGTCACGCAGAAAAGCACCATTTTCAAAGCCCTCCCTCTTTGTCATGTTTTTTTTATGGACCTTAAATTTTGTGTACAGATTATCACAACTCCCAAAGCTCCCTTCCATTAAAAGCATGACATAATTTATGAGCGACCCATCCATTGCTATTTTTTAGTAGTTCACTGTAAAAGTGTACTGTAAATAAGCTCTTCCACCTACTTTTTTCTCGTACTTTCTCGGCATCTTGGACTTCTCAATGCCATTAAAATCTCCAACACAGAACAAAACAAAACAAACCCTTTGACAGATTGGAAGGTAATGCAACACTTCGAGAAGTTTGTCACATTTATTGATTTGCTCTTAATTCTCGATCAAAATATTTTTTTTATTCATTAATTTGTTTATGTAGGGTAAGGGGATGTAATGTTAGCCTAGCTCATTCATCGGCCTATGTGCAAAGTTGTCATTAGGTTAGCAATAATCAACAAAATCATGTTGCTATTAGGATGACCATGGCATCATGATTTCACTGGATATGCTGAGCAGATGATCTACACGATCTTCAATTGATCTAAATTTGGCTTAATTGAATCGATAAAGCGAGTAATGCAGAGTGGATGTGCAGAAAATAGTTACACGTTACAAACTAACTGTTCACATAGCTAAAATAACAATGATTTTACAAAAAAATCGTGGACCCAATATTGGGGACATATTTTTTTGTATGTTTCCAATTATGGCCTGTTGTATCAATAACGTAGTAAAAAGGTTGTTGTTGGTAAAATTTCAAGTGGAAATGCATGAATTTGCTGTTGTTTGTATTCAAGTGGCTCATCTAAACACAAACCGAAGGAACGAAACCCTTGTATAGTGAATTATAATGTTTTCATTATTGAATGGCTAATAAATCATATTTGAACATTACTTACGTGTTTCGAAGCAGTTTATTTTAGTTTGTTTTGTGAAATTATGTGTTAAGGAAAACGAATACAGCTAGCAATTTTAGCCTTAATTCATAAAATTAGAGAAAAAAAAACCGTACAAAAACTGCTTTTATCAATAAATCCATCGAATAAGACGAAGTGGTATCCATGAATAGACCCAATTTGGTGCCTATAGACCGACATTAAATCTATATCCCTCGAAAGTTTCTGGCTTTATAAAAAAGAGTTGAGTAACTTTTCATGATAAATACTACCTAATGCATCAAACATATCTTTGCAAGTATATAACTAGTTGAAGTTTGCTTCCAGCTTAAACACTTTATGAGTTATAATAAAAAATGTAATGGATCATTGCATAATAGGCTGGAATCAAGGGACACATACCCTATACAAAAATAATATTTTTTCGATTAGCTGTTGAATGTTTAAGTAATCTGAAAATGTGGTTGTCGATTTTTTTAAAAATCATTTTATTGCTTGAATATATGATTGTTGTTGGGCTTGGTACAAAGTACCACAAGGAGCATTTTTTTAAAAATGTTTTTTTTTTTTATAGCGAAGGAAA
The DNA here is from genome assembly GCA_034211315.2 of Aedes japonicus. NCBI lineage: Eukaryota > Metazoa > Arthropoda > Insecta > Diptera > Culicidae > Aedes > Aedes japonicus. The sequence goes on along the minus strand of JASCZW010018855.1, from coordinate 4,347 downwards.
TGAAGAAAAGCTAAAAACAAAATGCATTTATAAACCCTAATAATGCTTAATATATATGGTTCAAAACTTAAAAAATTCAGGCACTTGGAGAAGGATAATTTTAAATTGAATAAATATCGGACTTGGTGATCGAAGTCACCCCGCTCTACGGCACTTAGCTTTTTCACCACATCTCGGACTGATGCTCGAGGATGACGCTTGAATTAGTCCCTTACCTTTCTGTCGATTGTAGGTTCAGCGGGACCGGGTTTTCTATCCCGTCTCGAGGAATCGACGATAGAGCACTGTTATTGATACTTCCGTAATGCTCCGACGCTCACACCTTGTTCTTCTGCCAATTTTCTGATCGAAAGACCACTGACGGTGCACCGTTTGTGTACAATTCGTTATCTATCCTCGGGCGAAAGACCAGGCATTTCCAAACTACCGTGCAAAAACATGAAAAAATGACAACATCAGCTTAATTTGGATGTAAACATCAAGACGCAGCCAAAAATTGGTCGACTACTGCACGCACTTTGAATTGACGGTTAATCATTAGTGTGTTCATAATTATCGGAACAGTCCATAGTAAAACTAAAGTTAAGGTGAATTTCCCCTATAAGCCACAGATTCCTTTAAACACTCAAAACAGGTAATCGTGATGAACAAGTTTATTTTTATTTGCATTTGTAAGTAGGAAAATACATCGTATAGGTGGGTTAAAACATATTTTGTCCTGTTTGATAGTTATTGTTAATACACAATTTGATTTAAAAAGATTTCAGCTGTACTTGAGAACTGTTTTTTTACTAAGGGTAATAAGCGTCCTCAATATTACCTAAACCGAGCAATTTCAATTCATTTGGTTATGTTATTCGCTAAAAAACTTACCAAACATACTATTATTCAGTATTTGGTTTGCAATTCTTTTTATTATCGAAATATACCAGAAACAAATTCCGTTAGTCGGTGCGGAAAATTGTATACCGAATATACCGACTAATTAAGTATACAAAAATGGATATTATAGTAATAATTGTATTATTTTTTCCCTAAAACATCCTTGTATCCCTAGTAAAACAAAATTATTCTAACAAAAAATATAAACATATACTTGATTGCCTCCGTTATCGATTATCCATGGATCTGGGAGGTCAAAGATGGTCAAAGAAGGATCAGGGCGGCCTCTTGACTTCCAATAACCCAACCCCTTTTGACCAATCTGATCATCAGTAACAGTCTCTTACTGCCTCACAATAGGTGTCACTAAAACAAAATGGGATTACAGCAAAACAAATCAACCAAATCATAGCATTTATTTTTCATTTGAAAGATACATGTTATAGAAATAAACCATATTAATTCAATTCGAATCTCTCACCCTTTTCCTTGATAACTTTGCGCAAACGCTTTGTAAACCCATCGCAGCTGGCACGCACGATTTCCTGAGGAATTTGGTCCCAAATATCAACCAAATGTTTCTTGAATCGATCTAAAGTAAGCCCTTTCGTAGGGCCTATATGTTGAAGCATATAACCCCAAACAAAGTAGTCAAGTGGGTTGAGATCCGGTGAAGATGCAGGCCATTCTTCGCTTGTGATGAAATCGGGCAAATTTTCCGCGCACTACGCTTGTGTCTTCTTTGCCTTGTGAGCTGGAGCTGAGTCCTGTTGGAAACAATATGGTGTATTCCCATACAGCGTTGAAGCATGAGGAAGCAGATGGTTCTTCAAAACCTGCTCGATGTAATATTCAGTGTTGATTTTTACGTTAGGTTCTATGAAAAGAAGAGGAAGTTTTCCTTTTCGTGAAACGGCGCCCCATACCATGATTTTCGATACATTCTGATAGCGTTCTACAGCTAGTTTATCTCTTGGAATATTGGCAAAACTTTTGCCATACACACGATCATTTTGTTGATTATGACTGTCCTGAAGGAGGAAGAGCTTTTCATCCGAAAATAAAATCTCGCAGTCACCGTGCCGAACCAAAAGATTTCTGCTTCTTTGGACCCTGGCTTGCTTTTGACGCTCCGTCAACCCGTGAACCAGTTGTTTCTTGTACGGCTTGCATTCCAGATCATGTCTGAGGAGCCTGTTCATTGAAGCAGGGGACATTTGAAATTGTTTGCTCAATTTACGGCCAGATACGGCCGGATTACGTCTTATTCGCTCCCTCACACATTTGATCTTTTTCTTCATTCTGGCAGTTCATCTGGCACCTCCTTTGTGTTGAATATGAACATTTTCAGTTTCCTTGAACCGTTTCAAGGTACGAAAAACAAAACGCTTACTCACTCCGAACTGCTTAAGGCTATTGAATATCTGACACGGTCTAAGCTTTTGCAAATGTAATTTTAAAACTTGCTCCCATATGGCTTCCATGGTAGCTGATAAATATAAACAAACGGAATCGCTTATTTATCTTCAGCGATAAGCTGTCAAAAGAATATACTCAAAACGGTATTAATCAATTCGCTGTTAAAATTACCCCTCACTCCTCAAGACTTTAAAAAAACTGACAGCTAATATGAGACACCTGTACAAAAAACAAGTCGTTTGGTTTAAATACTGACGAAACATGTAATGGATACTACTAAAGTCAATCGCCACACGTACTTGAAACAAAATCATAAAATTGTATCAACGAATACTGCCACAACCGTGTGCTTGTTGCCAGAGCAAAATCCTGATTTTCTCTCCGTGTCCGTATCATGACAATATTGAAAATACGTTTTTGTTAATTTTCAACAATCTATGAACTTATGGGTACGGGGCTGGAGTTATCAGAAAATTGAGCATTCAAAATAATAGCATGCACTTTGTTGTGTGATAATGCGTGCAAAAACATATGCTGCGATCATAGTAATGAACTGTCAACGCCGGTGTCAAAGAATCGTGAATATTTCATCATGCTTAATTTCTTCCCGGAGTGGAATTTTCTGGTCAGGCTAGTAAGATTACTGGGGAAATGTTATTGTTTATAGAGCGATGCTTTCGAAGTGGTGGCTTAATTCATAACATGTTGCTGCCCTAAAATCTTTGCCAAATCGGTGAAATTGTGATCCCTGACCTAGGATTCTCTGTAGCCGATGAGTTGAAACTTATCGCCAAGGTAGTAAGTTATGACTTCAGAAAGAGGTGTGGAAATTTTCCATACATTCAAGGTAGAATAGTAGCTTGCTGGTGGGTCGCCTGGTAATAATGGTATTGTTTATGGGGCATCCCCGCCATTCGATCACCCCCAGTGGGTTTCTTAAACTACCCAAAGATGTTGACTGGCTCGGGAGATGAACCAGCCCAGACCAGACTGAAAATAATTGTGGTTTAAGTGACTTTGAACACGAGCGAAAAAAACGCTCACGATTAGTAAATGTAGAAGTGCATTTTTTTCTCAATTGATGTAAGCAATAAGGTTGTTGTGTTCAGCAATAACCTTCGTAAAGAAAAAGAAAGAAGTATCTTTTTAGCTTATTTATGTATACAAGAAGACGTCCAAATGTATGAATCAATTTCTTAAATACTTTAGGCACACTTTCTAGATACAAATCCAAATCAATACGATACATAGTTTTTGCGGGTCATAAACTGCCAATATCATGTAATTAGGCTATTTTCGTTATTTATTTAACTGGCAGACCCACATTGCTTAACAAATTTCCTTTTGAACATTCTAATTCGCCGGGATGATACCCCGGTTGTATGAAGACGTTTGGCATACGGACGTATGGCGTACCTGGATGTTGTGAATGGACGTTTGGCATGAAAACGTTTGGCTGAATGGACGTTTGGCCAGAATGGTATAGGATTTTACCGGGCAAGCGCGCTTGAATCATCGAGTTCGCTTTTGGATACAGAATATGCCGTCAATCATGTAGTGCTTTATTCCGTTGATCCAGTCAAACTCAACAGAACTGCACTCATGTTTGAAAGAGAAGGTGATGCAAGACTAATAAGCCGAACAATATTGATTCCAAGTTGCTTTCGAATACCGTCATCGTCATAGAAGGCCTATGGGCAAAAGAGTCAAAAGAAGGTATCTTTCGGAGGAACTGCATATTTTTTTAGGAATTATAAAAATAATATTTATATTTAACGTAATACATAACACCTAAAATCAGGAGTCTTCGTTTTTTATCTGTACTGTATTCATACTTCCTCATATAATACTTTTTTGAAGTTCTTATTTCCTTTTCTCTGCAATGCATTAATGCTAATAAACAATTTTCAGCCAAACGTCCATTCAATAAACATCCATTGGGCCAAACATTCATTAGGCCAAACGTCCATTCGGCCAAACATCCATATGCCGAAGATCCATATGCAAACGTCTCACAATTCTTGGTATATGATAGTTCATTGCAGA
>JASCZW010018854.1:0-14713 GCA_034211315.2 Aedes japonicus | reverse complement strand
ACATGTTTGAACGTGTGTCTAGCTCCAATACCTGGTTTCATTCTGGAAACAGAACACCTTCATGCGGCATATCCAAGTTTTCAATACTGAACCATTTTACGAACACCGCTTACCACTTTCCACGAAGGTTTTCACTTTCATTACCTCATTATTGCGATTGACGGAAGAAAATTCAGAAGCGCAGAATCCTCGACACCGAACGGCATCACCGGCACCGGAACTGCATCTAACCCGGCAATTCGCACCGCACCAAGGCCGGTAACCTAAAGCCACACTGGCGAACAGCGGCTTGCAAATAGGCAACGCCCAGCCTCAAAACCACGTCGCCCGCATTTTTACCATCTCCATTGATTGCTCCAACCGCCGGCGCTTGGCGCTGTTCGCCGCCTGGCCGTGCGCAGCTTTGCGGAAAATCTCCAGTCACCCACCGAAGGTCAAAGCGCACCGACGACGACGGCGAGCCTGAACCTGAAGCCAGCGGAGTCCAGTTTCCGACAGACTTGGCGCTGATTGAATACTCTCGTGGAATAACGGCCCGAAAAACGGTGCCCCCTTGCACAGGCCGGCGGTTGTTCTCCGTGATTGTTTGTTTTGCTTTATTGAATGACTCGGATCGTATCGAATATCCACTTGAAGCAGGAAGTTCAGGTTCTTAAATGGACCATCTGGGTTGGAATCCAAGAAGCTAGCAAGTTTTGTTGCACCCAGAAGCAGCCTGCCGCTTCCCGCAACAGTGCTCACCGGTGTTCGTCGGACGGTCAGCGGTACGTGTTACTTCACGGCGTTCGATTCCACGACCGCTGGTTGGTCATCAAATTGAATATTAATCATCCGTAAGCTGGTGGGCAGCTGTGAAGCGATCGTGGCGATCGAGCGGCGCGATTGTACCCTTCTCTCCTTGAGAGTGTGGACGCTGAGGACTCGGTCAGTGCCGATCATTAATGGCTGAGTCTGAAGAAAGACCAGCTCAAGCCGAAAGTGCTGCCAAGTCGTTTGCGGTAAGGTACGCGCCGAGACCTGCTCCGAATGGGTTATTACTGAGGAATCGGATGATTTAATTTTGCAAGGAAGTGCTGAACGTACAACTGTGTTGATTGAAGTGTCTATTCTTAGCTGACCGTGTATGGTTTTGTTCTATTTGAAAACTTAGTTGAAAACAGTTGGAGTACGTTTAAATGGTGTTCACATGACTGAACAATGCTGCATTGCTCCTGTAAACAAGAAAAGTCGGATAGCAAAAATGAAAGGAAATTGATGGTGGGCGAACCTTTTTGCGTGTTGTATGCAATTGAATATTCAATCATGAATGCAGTCGTTGGAAAATTTGTCCCACAGATTAATGTCATCTGCTTTTGGGTTCTGCGTCGCACAGAGAAAAAAAATGATGGATTCTAAAGAGACGCGTAAAAATATCCCAAAAGCCAAAACAAGTGTAAACAACGAAATTGTTTGCAATCTATCCTTCTGAAGAGACTTAATTTAAGTTCTATGTGACTCAAAATTCGCTACGAAAATACCTACAAAAATTAAATTTCAAAATCTAAAATTCTATAAATGTGCATGTGAGACAATGCAGAAAACTACACGTTTCTTTCAAACTGTGTGTAGGTTGAACTTAGAACTGTGCTTTTTTACTTCCATTAAACCGCTGATAGTTGTTTACTTGCTTATGAATTAGATATGAGGAGGGTATTGATAGTTCCGTTAGAGTACGGCAGGCTGTGAAAATTGAATAGAAGCAGTTGAAATTGCGAGAAGAGCAATTCAAGCTGAACAATGCATTAGGTCTAAGTAACATTGAGAGATTCTCTGCATCAACTTTCTTTTGGTCAATAGCTTGTCTATTAAACGATTTGCTGATGTTTTCGACGCATTGGATCCTTAATCACATTTCATACTACCAACTGTATGTTGAAAATACTAAACATGTTTTACATAGCCGCAGGAACACCTAAAGAAGAGTCGACAAGAGAGTCTCTCAATGTTACTTAGGACCTAATGCATTGTTTAGCTTGAATTTTGGCAAGCAGTATCCGATCAAGCACACAATCTTTTACCAAGCCCACCCCTAAATACATAAATGTCAATAACAGTGATCATGACTATTCTCTATTCAAAACTAAGCGAAAATATGGCAATGACTCTACTGGCTTTTCAAAGGACAATCTAGAATTGGGTCTAACGGTAAAAATCTTCTCTTTTTGAATCTGTTGTTGTATTGGTCATCCGGTCGATAATAATGTTTTACCTTTTTGGACTATCCAAAAACAATGGGAAGCAATACTGCATCGAACTATAATCCTCGTCCCAGTAATCCCCTTATGTAGGTCTTCGTGATTATTTTACTTTATGATAAAATTCCAATGAATTTCTGATAAACACACATATCCATCATAGACAAAAAATGTCACTTTGAATACCTCGGGAGACGGGACTGACATGAGAAAAATAGATTGAGAAAGGTGTGGTTTATATCCATACAACCACTCTATGGATACGTAATTCAGAACATCTAGGGTTTTTTTTTCATTAGGTTAAAATTGAGAGACTTAACTTTGATTACTTTCTCTTTCGTTCATATTGTGATTCAGTTTTACGTTTTTTCATTCTACTGTTTGTATGGTATGCCAGCCAACACTGTTGTGCCTTTCTATGTACTGACTGAAGAATTCCTCAAAGTTTTATAATGGCACTGTAATGAAAAGAAGAGCGAGAAAGGAGGGATCTCTTTATTGTTTAGATTCGCCCTGTTGAAAAGAAAAAAATCCCTGTGTAAATTTAATGAGGAAATTTAATGGAAGAAAACCATAATTGTTCAAGTTGCATAAAATCATTAAAAACCAAGTAAATTAGGAATATTTACAAAAAATACGTTTCATCAAAGGCATTATGTAAAAAAATATGAAGGCTATTTTGAAAAAAAAATCTTAGCGTGATAAAAAATCAAAAACAAAACAAAAGAAACTCCAAAAAATTTAAACAGAACAAAACAATATATAGACAGCTTGAGAGAGACAATTGGGAAATAAATGCTAGTTGAAACTCATGAATAATAATTCAATCAAAATATCATGAACACGTTAAATCATTGATTTATACTCCAGCATTTTAGGAGAAACATTTTTCTTGTTAAAAATATATTCAAACTCATAATAAAAACCAGGAAAAAAACTATAACATTCGAAGAAACAACGACAATCAGAACGATCAAACAAAACTAAGAACGAAAAAAAAATAAAAAGGGAATAATTAGATTTTCAAATATAATGAATACTAAATTATTCAGGAAAAATTCAAAAAAATCTAACCATTAAATTATACTCAAGCAAATCAAGACAGCCAGAAAAAAATAACAAAACAAGTAAAAAATCAAACAAATCCTGGTCATCAAATAAAACCAAATGGTAAAAACTATGTAAAAAAGCACCAGAATGAAAAAATCGGGATATTAAAACAAAAAAGTGAATGAAAAACTTAAGTAACAAATCTAGGAAAAACATGCATTCAGAATATTAAAAAAAATCAATGAAATCAGCAGAATACAGATAATCAGAAAAAACGCAACAATTAAACATATATATATATATATATATATATATATATATATATATATATATATATATATATATATATTATATATAATAAAACAAAATTAGAAGCAAAAATAGTATTTTCCATTTAATTCCAACTACCTTTGCTTATCCTCGACAGATACGCGTATTTCGTCTACATATGTGCAGACTTCTTCAGTGTCTCGTACTAATAACTCTACTTCAAGTCCACGGATCCAAGTCGACTTATTAGTACGAGACACTGAAGAATTCTAGAAATTGACGACAATATGCGTATCTGTCGAAGATAAGCAAAGGTGGTTGGAATTAGTGGAGAATACAATATTTTTTTTCTAATTTCTAGTTACAGGCATTCCACTGAACAGCTCAAACCCTCTAGGATTCAAAAATGTTATAGAAAATACAGCAACTCAAGAGAATAGCGGATGACAGGAGAAACTAAAAATCAAGCAAATCGAGAAGGTCAGGAGAGTCATGAAAATGTCATGTCAAATTAAGAAATCCAAGATATCAATAAAATCAATAATATAGAAAATTTAATCCTAGAAAGAAGTATCAGGAAAATGATGATATACGAGGTCATCAAAATTATCAAGTAGATCTAGAAAATCAAGCAAATTTAGAAGATCAGAAAAAGTAAAACATCAAGATTATCATATAAATCAGTACAGTCTAGAAAAAATCACAGAAAAAAAAATTTCTGAAAAACTCTAGAGAATCAAAGAAATCAATTAAATCTTCTAATTAATAAATAGTAGAGAAAAAGAAAAAGTTAATTTGAAAAGTTAACGATAATCAAGTAAATAACAAAAAATAGAACTAAAGACAAGCAGCACACAAATAGAGCAACATAAACACAAAAAATAAATAACTTTGGCATAAAAAAATCAGGTTCACAATATAATGAAAATAAAAAAACATAATATGCTGGAAAGTCCAGAAAATCAAGCAAAATAAGGAGGGAGAGAGAAACAGAAAATCTTTAAATGAAACCTCATTCATGTTTTAATTTGAAAAGTTACGATAATCACTTAAATGCAGGAAATAGAATTTATGACAAAAAAACAAAAATAGGAATGCAAATAGATCAAATGAAAAACTATGCAGTACAATGAAAAAAAAAAGATCAAGAATCAAGGATCAGAAAAAGAAAATCATCAATGAAAAAAATAATAATCAATCTTTAAAATTCAGAAAACGAGAGCAATTCAAAGACATAAAAAAAATATCAAGCAAATATCGAGGTACAGAAAATAACAAAAGCAGTTATTGCTCAACAATCAAGCAAATTAATAAATTCGATTTTTTTTAAATAATAATCAAGCAAATCATGAAAAAAAAACAAAAAAAATCATAAAACGAAAGAATATATGGTACATAAACAAATACCAAGCAAATATCGAGCTCCTGTAAATAACAAAAATCAGTAATTTCACAACAATGAAACAAATTATTAAATTCATATTATTATTATTTTTTAAATAATGTTTAAGCAAAAGATAGAAAAAAATAAAATCCAGAAAACACAAGAAAATTAAGTACGTAAACAAATATCAAGCAGATATCGAGCTCCAGAATACAACGATATTCAGTTATTGCACAACAATTAAGTTAATTATTAAACTCAAATTAGTTTTTATTAAATAATGCTCAAGCCAATAAAGAAAAACAAATTCAGAAAACGAAAGAAAATCAAGTACATAAACAAATATCAAGCAAATATCAGATATACAGAAAATTACGAAAATGAGTCAATTCACATCAATCAAGCAGGTTATTTAATTCACAAGGAATCCAAAACAATCAAAACAACTAGCAAAATCAGGCAAATTTATTTGTTTGTTTCGGAAATCCATATTAAAAATCCAGGAAACGGAAGATAATCAAATGCATCCAGCATATTAACAAATATCAAGCAAACGTCTATAATACAGAACATAAATTTAAGAAAACGCAAAGAAAGGAGGATACCCTCTTTGACTGGCAAAAGAGTGCGAGTCTAATCATGCTCAGACCAGTGGCATGGAATGGTTCTAGAGATGTAAACAATTCTGCTTACACTTACCAAAGTCTACATTTGATTGAAACCAATTTCCAAATTAGAGGTTATCGGTAAATTAGAGCCTGTGATTTCAAAACGTTTATTTTGGAAGTCGATTCCGAACCTACATATATTCCAATTGACGAGTTTAATTAGGTAGAGATTTGCGTCTAGTGAGTAGTGGGTGGACCGAAGTCTTGACATCACACAAATGAAGCGCCGACTTACATCCAGACCTTTGAATCAACGAAGCAACACAAATTTTTTTAAGGGGGTGAAAATACTTTCATATGACTAGTCATAAAGAAGCTTACCCAACATACAATCAAGAAAATGTGTTACTCGGGCATGATCTCGAAGATACATTTGTAATAATAGAATGTAACCAACGTCCAAAGCAATTACTTGTCCAATCTTTATGCCAACTTTGAGAAGAACTCTGACGTAGTAATGTAAAAACATCATCGTGTGAAATTCTTTTGCCGAAAATCTCGCCTTCTTGTGCGAACACCTAGAGCCCAGCCAGAGAGTCCGCCTTCTCATTGCCTGGAATTGAGCAATGTGAGGCGACGCATACAAATGTAATCCTGAATGATCTCTTGAGCAACACACGCATCTGTTCCCTTATTGTTGAATGAAAGTAAGATGAGTACCTCACTGTTTTCATAAACCGGAGGGCCCATATAGAACTAAGACTATCCAAGAAGATGAAATAATAGTCTATGTGAGCCTTGTTAGCCATTTTAGAACATCGAGCTCAACTATAATTTTTTGCAGTTTGAATAAAAGCATCAACGCCCAGGGGTCCAAAAGGCGAATTTAGCTGGAAAGATACATTTTCAGCCTAAGTTTGAAGTTTTGGAGCAAATTTGTCTTCCACAGAGTTGTTTCTAATAATAAGGCGCTTCTTTTGGTGTGAATGAAAACTAAAGTGGCCCTTATTTTTAGAGAAATCGAACATCTAACTTTTTTATTTGCAGAAATTAATGCACATGAAAAGTTGTTGATTAAATGATTTTAAAAAATTAAGAAATTTTAAGAAATGACCAAATTACAGCATTTTTTCTACGTAGCTTAGGGTGTCCCTTTAAACACATAGAAAATACGTCCATCTTCGGTTTGCTACTTGTGTAGAAACTATAAATCGACATTTCAAATCTATGCCATTATGCTCCTAGTAAGCGGCGCTGCAATTGTGCGATAACTGTCATGTCAATGTTTATCAATAAAAAGCCTAGCACATAACCTGAAAAGTTTTGTTTTATTTTTCTCTGCGCTGTGCTATAAAAATCAGTTATGGAACTATTTTTTTTTTCAATTTTTTCTGCAAATTGTCTTTCTATTGATTCTAGAACAATACATGTTACAAATTTTAGTGTGCTGAAATCGTCTCTATCGTATATCTAACAAAAGCTATTATAGTTTTTGTATACTGATTAGGCTTTTATTTTGGTCAAATGTTGATTTTCCAAATTGGGGAAAACAAAAAAAATCTCAACAGCATTCGAAAGAATTTTTAGTATTGCATATCATATCTGAAATCTGGAGAAAGGTTTTTTTTATAAATTGAGTAAATAGCATTTGAAAAGGGCGTAATTTTAAAAGAAAATCGTCAATTACTCGCTAAAGGTAAGAGATATCGGCAAGATTTATACGTCAAAAGTTTTATCTTTCTAAGTAATAAAAATTATTTCAACACAACTTTGTTCGCAAATTTGAAATAAAAAAGTTGGAGCAAAACACTGCTGTTTTTTTGTAGGAGCACCTTACTGAACATGCTGAAATATTCAAAACCCTTGCTGAAACTTGCTAAAACATTAGAAACCCTTAATTAGTTATGGCAATATAATTAATGAAAATTGCATGTGACAATTGTCTGCATGTAACACATTAGAATACAAATAGTTGGTCAAGCCACCACTCTAGCGCTCAAATCAACAATTATGACATCTTTCTGTTGACTGATTTCCTTGCAGGTGTGAGTGTGTTCGGAAATGTTTTATTTTGTCAAAAGATGCACAGAATAAAATATATTAATTATACCAAGCGCGTAAAATTTCCTCTCGTTTAATTTCAACCCAAAGAAGGCGTAAACAACGAAGTTGTATGCAATCTTCCATGCACCATACAACAATGTGTGTAATCTGTCATACAACAAGCTAGATGCAGGCGTTATCTGACCTCAATTTACATGAAATATATCATTAATTTCTGCCAAATCTAGCATTCCCTTGATGTGCATTAGAAAACGCATAAAATCCAATGTTTTCTTTTGTCTGTGTGGGTCGTTATTGTGAATTTTAATTTTGCACTAATCGGGAAGGTAGAAACTACGAGAAATCCTTCTTTAGTTTTCCACGTGACGTGGAAAGGTATGAAATTTATTGAAATTAATATTGCTAAAGCTCCATTTAGAATCCGGAATAATAAAGTCATCTGTATCTCGGTAACGGATTGACGTACAAATTAGTAACATGAGAGCAAAGGTACTGTACTTTAAGGAAAAAACGCCAACACAAATCATTTCGCTCCGTTTCTAATGAAAATTCGCACTTTCTTCTTTATTCCTCCCACCAAACCTGCACACCTCCGGAGTCAACTTCCTTGGCACAGTTGTTCCACATTTTGGTCATCTGAGTCGCGTCCTGGGCCGTTTTTCCACTTCCGCTTCATTATTGCCTAAAACCTCTCGATGGGCCGAAACTGCGGGCAGTTGGGTGGATTTATGATTTTATCGATGAAATCTACGTTATTATCGCGGTACCACTGGATTACTTCCCGGCTGTAGTGGAAACTCGTCAAATCTGGCCAAAACTTTACTGGACCTTTATGGGTTTTATGGAAAGGAGTACGCGGTTTTTGAGGCAATCTTTCTTGTACAGCTTCGAGTTCATCGTCTTATTCGTCACGAACACTTTGGGCTTTGCTCCACAGCTGCATATCCCTTGCCAAATCATCAGTTTTTTTTTGCAATTTTGTCTTTAAGAGCAAACTTGATCTTCGCAAGAACATCTCCTCGTGCCGTCGCCATGTAGAATTTTTGGCCCCGAAATCCATTTTGACGTAGGTTTCATCGTCGATGAGCAGGCATCCTTGATACTTTGCCAAAACCTGCTGGTACAATTGCCGAGCTCGAATTTTGGTGATGAAACTTTGCTTCAACGTTCTATTTGGTTGCTTGCTGACTCGATAAGAACGATATCCTGCTCGCAAACGAAATTCTTCGAACGGTACGGCGAGCAGCAGCGTATTGTTGTGCGATTTCATAATTTGATAGTCCAGGGTTTGCTCTGACGGTTCCCAACACATTCTAATTCAGCTTCCCTGAAACGTTTGAGCACATCATACACGGTTGATTTGGCGATTTTCAACGTTTTTGCGATTTTTATTGCGGACCACGTTGGACGTTGTGCAGAATTTTTTCTCTCCCCTCGGCTTCCATCTGGAATAACTTTTTACTCACTGCACGAAACACCGTGAAGTTTATACCACAGTGGACGCCTACATAAGTGAACAAACCGCTGTAAAAGAATTCTTTCAACGGTCACTTTCCGTGCCGCTACAACACAATACGTGATTCAGGCTTCTAACTGGATAGAAATTAATTACATAGAATTTAATTTTGACATCAAGTTCCAATGGACGTCTTCATTCTCATCCCTATCGCACCCCTCATCCTTGTAGGAAGAATACATACCATTCGAACCATCGATCGTCGGAATCATCTGAAGCCTAGTCCAAAGACATTATCTAATCAGAAGATGGTTTTTTTTCCTTGTCGAACTTCGATTGGAAAGGGTCCGTGCTGCACCTCTGAAACTCTTTTTACCACCAGAATGAAGCTTCTCAGGTAAATCAAGATTTGCCTTCCGGTTCGTTTTACTAACTTTCCTCTAATTTTCACTTTTCTACGAACCTACTTCGCTTGATTCAAAACAAACGATTGACAGCCAAGCGCAATGAAGTGTATAAAGGTGGAGAAGAGCAGAGTGTTTGTCGGTATTTGTAACGAAACATGGGTAAACAATCTATGATCTCGGGTAGTGACGTAGAACTCTAAAAACAAGCGAATGATAACAAAGCAAGTTAAGTTTTTGTCCGCATCCTTTTAGTGCACAAAAAGGCATTTTCAGCCGAAACCTTTTAAAAACTATACCAATTACCGAAAATAAGGATTCCACCTAGTGATTTGCTGTTGTCGTAAATTGTTGTTTTTGGAGTCACGCATTTTTGTATTACACTAATACAACTTAACCACTTCTTCTTCGTTTTTATAAACCTCATTGAGTCAAGCGAGCCTGAAGTAGTGTGCGTGTGTTTCATGGGCGCGGTCGTTGGTAACTGTTGCTGACATGTGCAGAGTGGCCGTCAGATAGCGCTAGTGTTTTAACGTATCTAAATTTAAATTTATGACGATGTACTGTAAGGTTACTTGTTCTTAGTGTTACGCCTATTTTTCTGTGCTTGGAGTTCAAGGTACGAACTTTCCTCATGAAAACGTTTAAATTGGTTCTACTAAAACGATAAATTGGTTCTACTGTTTTGTTCAGAACAAATGAACAACTTAAATAATCAGGCTTCACTTTCTGTACAATTCAATAGAAATATCCAAATAGGTTTTCCATCTAAGGAATGACAACACGAGGGTTTTTTCCAAGAGTCCAAGTGACGTTTATCATTTGGTGAAGTGAGAAAAGTCACCTGCAGTTACGTTACTCTTCTGGGTAAATCTAATGAAGAGTCACGTCACTGCAGGTGACTTTTCTATATCTACTACCGAAGGGAAGGTAATAACTCCTTCTATCTGTTGCTGGTGCTATTTTGGTTGTGGGAGCAAGCAGATCCCAGAAAAATACGCAAGAGGTCATTGTTTACAAATGTTACTTTCGACCTTTTGACTATTTTGTCTAGACTTGAGGATTGTTTATTATGAATGCCATGCGTGAAACTGTACTGGGATTAACACATCCTGTTCATGCACCTGAAGACTGATCTATCCCCTCTTCGGAACCTCATTTAGATTCCTCGATGTTTCCTCGTGATAAGACTTATATTCGGTCAAGACCTGGAAACAGTTCACATTAGGTCACATTGGGTGACTCTGAAAAGTTTTTACGCATTATCTAACCGGGTTTTAAGTATATCAATTAATTTTCAGGTATGAAATGAACTAACGAAGAAATAGAAATTTCTCCTCTAAATGATCAATATCTCTGAACATCTGGATAAGATTATGACCCATCGATCAAACCAGTTCCCAATACCTCACTCAATGCACCTGCTTGTGTGCCGAATATGACCCAACCTTGAATCCACCGAGTTCACACCTATCTGGGTTATACAATCGAGGCAGAATTACAATGCCACCTCGCGAAGCAGCACATGTTTACCGTTAAATCCAAGCCACACCCGGCAGAATTCATTCAGTCTAAATCGCGAACAATTGCATGGGGAGATCCGGTCCTGCCGATAGCATTGTACTGGTTCCAATTTCATTCATAACATCGCGAAAATCTAATTGAATCAAAGTGCCCTTTTTTGCTGCTCTGTTCATTCACAACAAATCAGGACCGAATCGTTCTCACACATCTTCGTCGTGTGCCTTTCGTGTAAAACAACCAGCTCGTTGCTCGCTTGGAATAATTGTAGAAAAAATTAGTTACCCATTAGAATAATTACGCTTTGTTACTTTTCATTCACTTGCAATTTCAGGCGACTGAATGAGAGTAAGTAAGTACAGAGCAGTTCAGGGGAAATGTTCTAATTGCGTTTTAATTTTAATTTCTAGTTGGTTCTCTCGATGGAAAACGTAATTCTAGAACCGGGAGAAATGTTCCTCCATTATGGCGTGCACAAGGTTGATAGGACGAATTGCAAACGCATTTACTTTTATTTCGCACTTGGAAATGAGTGATTCAATTTGCGCCGCTCTCTAATAGGACTGCGTGATCTTGAGAATACCCACTTAAAATCCACCCCGCGGCGGGGGGGACCTTGGGAAGGTGGCGAGCGCGTAGGAGAAGTTGATTGCTGTCGAATCACTTCGCCGCTGGATGACATTGTTTTGGAGGAAATTGGAATCCCGAGCGAGAAGGAGGGAAAAAAATGGCCGTTTAAAAGTGTCTCATGCCGTTTAAAAGTGTCTCATGCTGCCATGCGAGCAGCTACGCACACGGATTGCTCTTAATAAGCTGCAATGTCGAAAGGCGATGGACGGGTTCAAGTTCAGTCGGGCACTATTTCTGCGAAAACCGATCGTGAATTGTTGGTCTTCCTGCAGAGCCACACTGACAATTCAGCATGATTTCGTGGTTCGTTGCATTGGCTCTTCAAATGCACGGGCAGGACTTTTTTTTGAGCCTAGGAAGTTTGTTTGACCGTAATTTCACTAGACAAAAAGATTTCAGCGCCTCCTCTTCCTCCGCTTTTTACTGTCAGTTTCAAATGACCCATACACAAACTAATAGCATCTCAACGCCGTTTGTTTTCCGACTAGGCTAGTTCACTGACTCACAAATGTCGAAAAACCTGCCAGAAGAGCCGCTCGACTGGAATCCCTATCGGTCGGTTCTCGTCGGTCGATCGGCAGAACCCAAACCAAGTATTGTGTTGGAACCAGATGCGGTGCGAATATCCCCATATGAAGTCATCTTGTGCTGCGCCATCACAATCGCATTCAAGAGGCCAGTCATTCTCATCAGTGTGACACAGAGTGCCTGGCCTGCCTACTTTGCTGACTGCCGCTGTTATGTGAATGGTCATCAATTATGACCAGTGTTTGACACAAGTCGGGCTCCGAGCAGAACCTACATTGGTGCAGCGCCCTGTGAGGGTAAACAAAACACGTGAAACGTGAGGTCAAGTGCCATTCCGGATATCGATTTGTACCTCCGGGGAAGAGGAGGGTTGCATTGCTCTGGATGAGCCCGTATCCGGCTCGTCGCCTTACGGTAGCTTCAGTATGGAGAATCCACCCGTCTGGCTGTGACAGAATGTAGAAGTGGATGGCGTTTTAAGTTTTCGAAAGCGGTTTTTCGGTGTAGAAATGGAGGGTTTCTTGATTATGGATCGATGAAAAACAGACCACAATGGGACATTTCTGCTGGAACCCTTAAAGCGTTGGTTCGATGAGCTTGGTAGTTTTCGAATATTTGAACATGGAGGTCACGTTTTCGCGCGATTGCTGAAGGGTTTATTCCTATTATTTAAAAACGGTTGAAAGTGAATGATTTTACATCTCCCGATAGTACCCAGCTCTCGAATGAGTACTTTGAATGGATTTCATGAATATATTATACTTCCACTCATAAACCTCATGTTTCTACTGCGGAGGAAGCCCCCGAATAAACAAGTATTTTATTAAGGTACTATACCATTTATCATTTCATAATTATTCCAAGTTATCTTAAAACAATTATAAACTGAAGATAAAATGTATCATATCGATGATTTTTGTTATGGTAAATCAAGATCTTACCATAACACTAATAGGTTGTTAAATATCGTTACCATACAAAAAATGACTATTTCTCGAACAAAATTTCCGGATTATTATACAGTAAATAATTTGTGAATAATATTTTTTCTGCAGTTTTACTTTAGGTGGTATTGTTCAATTCTGGTTATATCATAAAATATTTTTTCAACCATTTTGATAAACCGTTAACATGGTTTAATAATGTAAGACGATATAAAAAAGATAATAGAGATCGTTATAGTATCGTAGTTTTATATGAGAACTTCAATCATGATGATAACTGCTACAGTTATGATACAATAATAGAATAATGCTTTTCCCGTTTTTTTTTTCTCCCAATCCAAGTAAATAAAACACACCTTTGATGTTAACAGTTGTTTTATTGAGAGCTTTTCGTTGTGAAAAATTTATATAATTTGAGGGATATAATTAAAAATACCAGAAAAGTAATCAAACCAAAGCAAGGTAATCAACAACAAAAAATACCTTGATTTATGGAACTTTAAGTAAACTAGATATACTAGGAATTCTATAATAAGAGATCAGCGGACTCAAAAGCCGTAAAAATCGACAACCAAAGGTATATTATTGTAAAGTCAACAATACTGTTCACAAGTGGATTAAAATTCAGTTAGTAAAGTAAAATCTACTTAATTAAATTGCGACATAACCTACACGTACACTGATGAAACTGCTCCCATACAAATACATATTATAATCACAGAGAACAGAACAGAACGTTCATCTTCGATCTGCGCTGTGTAAAACTTTAAACCGAGATTTCAAATGTATGTCAAGTTCTATGATATGCGCTGCAGTTGTGTGATAACTCGTCATGTCACTGTTTATTAATAGAAAGCCTAGCACATATCCTGAAAAGTTTTGTTTGTTTTTCTCTGCACTTGTTTTTTTATACCGGCTGCTCATATTAACTTTCACATCGTTTCTCAAGAAAAGGTATATGGACATCAATGTATGTTCTCTGTGTTATAATGACCAGTATTATAACATGACTCATACATTTTTTGATAATAATCCTAAAATAACGTATTGCTAAAACAGTTTCCTGTTTTTTTTTATCGTGACCATAATTCATATCTTTCCTTCGTTATATCATAAAATGAATGAGCAAGGGATATACTATACGGTACTGTTAATTTCTTGTCTATAAAATCAGTATCATATATAGAGTACAATATTAATGGTTGTTTAAAGTTTGAATGATTTTTTACATTACACCAGCACTATACACGGATTATACGTACAATGGTGATTTTACCATGCATGGAAAACGTATAATAATGATCATACAGCTTATGGTAATTTTCTATTCGGGTCCCGTCTGCGAGTTTAGTGTAATAAAAGTAATAGTTTAATACAAGTTTTGGATTCGATAAGATAAGTACTTATTTTTATTCTATTGATTATGGAATTAACATTTTTCTCAGATTTTTACAAAAATTGTTCCAATCAAGTTGAAATAAAAAGTTTTTAAATAACATTGCAGCAATTTGCTGAGTTGTGATTTTGAACAGTACCCGAATAGAAAATTAACATTAGCTGTATGATCATTATTATATATTTTCCAATCATATTGTAATCACCATTACACGTATCATCCGT
>JASCZW010018853.1:0-14702 GCA_034211315.2 Aedes japonicus | reverse complement strand
GCACTTGACAGTCAATATCGAATTTTCGCATTTTGACAGAGTCTTGCTGAATTTTGGTGTCGTTGTTTTGACGTAGGACTACGTCTTTGTTTTCAATACAGGGGTACACGTTGTGAGTACGAAAATTTGGAGCGTCACGAAATATGCTTAGGTTTTGAACGTTAATAACTAACTAACTAATTAATTACTTTGATAACTAATTCATTTCAATACCGATTTTCAAAATCATTACACCTATCAATCTGGAATATTTCAACGCATCAGTTTTTATATTTAAATTGATTGGTTTTCAGCATTAAGCTAGTGAAAATAACGTAAATACAAGGCGATGTCTTATAATGTCAAAATTTCAGAGTAAATTTACCAATTGCATACTCTAACTCTAAGACCAGTAGGTCCCATACAAAAACGTTTTTTTTTCTTGGCGCAGTCAGTACTAGCACATCGGTCCCAAGCTCGGTCCCAAGCTCAATAATGCGCCCCCAATAATGAACTCACACGAACACACTCTCAAATATTCTGTCAAAATAACACAGCAAATCAAAACAAAGGCGCAAATATGTATAGTAAGGTGCTGGATTGAAGGTGTACTTAAGATCAAGGGGTTCTACAACAGTGAACCAATTTCAAATCGCTAGTTGCATATTGATTGTTGGTATAATCCTAGCACAGACTTCATACTTAGATAAGGAACGTCTCCTAGGCAGCCGTAAATGATCCCAGTTGGAACAAGCTACACGTTCGGTCGTGTTTTTCGCTCGCGCTCTGAAAAGTTTTTTTGGTTCTATTTCGTTCGCTGTTCGTTTGCGCGTAGCACTGTACCCAGGCTGGCACCCCATCATTGCCTTTGTCTTGAAAAGAGCTAACATCGCGGCGCCCAGAATTATGGGCCCCACTGACAGCTGTTGAATTCAGCTAAAATTTGTAAACAAACCATACGAAGACGGATCCAATGTTGGCTTCTTGAAAACATGGCGGCACGTCAGCTACCTGACTGTACCCTCTCGCGTTGTGTGATACACAGTTCGACCCCGATATGGGGAAGCCGCCGCGTGTTGACGTCGGCACAAGTTCGACTGGGAAACGTTCCCGATTAAATTAACCCGATGATGTGCTGTCATCAAAAAAGCTACTCGCGAACAATCGGTACGCCGTTCTGAAGAACGGCGATACACTCGGCAATGAGAGAAGGAGGAAAATGCCACCGCCGTTCGTGAAGGGATTCCCCGGAAGGCTTGCTCGACAGGGTGTAAGATGCGTACGTCGGCTAGGGGCCCACGATGCACAGTCCAGCTCTGCTCGCAGGGCTATAAGCAGGGCTTGAAGCAGTTGAACGTGCAGTTAAACGTGAAGTATCACGCACGACATCGAAGCGAGCAAACCCTTCAAGGTGGTCTGAGATCAACGTGTTCCTCCCAGATTTCCGTCTGATCAGACTCGATCGAACCAGTTCCGCCGGAGGGGGTGTCGCCATTGCCCTGCGTACCAACATCAACTGCCAGATATTTCCGAGTCTGCAGCTCCAATTCGTCGAAGCCATCGGAGTCAAGGTCGAATCCACCGTCGGCCCTATCACCATCATCGCGGCCTATTGTCCCAAACAAGCAAGCACTAACAACGGGACAGATAGGATCTTGCGAAATGACATCATCAAGCTCACTCGGAGGCTTGGGCCGTTCATTATCGCCGGTGACCTGAATGCAAGACACGAAACCTGGGGAAATGCACGACGGAACAAGAACGGATCCATCGTACAGGAGGAACTGGAAGAGGGCCAATACATCCTGGGCTCGGATACTCCCACCCGGTTGAGCAGATCCGGGGTCCACTCAACAATCGACATCTTCCTCACCAACATAGGGAACAACATCGCCCGGCCGGTCGTGTACCAAGAACTCAGCTCAGACCACTATCCAGTGTTGGCTGAAGCTGGGTCCTGCGTCAACTGGCATTCGGTAACCAGGCGCAACTACCATCGCACCAACTGGGTCCAGTTCCGTCATCAGGTCGACAACACCGAATTAACTGACGACATCGATTGCCAACTGCCGTCGATCGAGCAGGCGATCTCCCAGGCTCGGGAGCACCACATCCCAGAGCAACTCTTTAACTATCCCAATAAACATTTGATCCGTCTCAGCCCCTCGCAGACAGTATCAACGTTCTGGTCTGCCTGCCTTAAAATCAGACTGCAATCGTTTGAACAAAATCATCAAGGCCAGAATGATGGATTTCAGAAACAATAATTTTGCCAACAAAATTTGCACTCTCCCAGATTGTGCAAAGCCGTTCTGGAAATTAACAAAAAAATTAAAAACCAAGCCTAGGAACCAACTTCGGTTACCACCGGATAGTGGTCCGAGCTGAGCTCCTGATGTACGATCGGCTGGGTGATGTTGTTACCCATGTTGATGAGAAAGATGTCGACTATTGAGTGGGCCCGGATCTGCTCAGCCGGGTGGAAGTATCCGGGCCCAGGATTGTGTAATGGCCCTACTCTAGGTCCTCCTGTGGAATTATGCCGTTTCCACACGCCGTTTCCAAGCGACGGGAAATTCTCCACGTTCATCGGAGGTGGGTGGCGACGTTGACCAGATCGGTACTTATTGGAAGCCTTGTAACAGATCGCCAAAAACTCCGCACGTTTGGGGCAGGCTCGATTACTGCTCTCGTGATTTACGCCACTGTTGACGCACTTCAGTGGGGCACCTTCATCCTTCGAGGCACAATCCTTGGTGGCGTTTGCTCCGGCACACTTGCCACACCGCGGTTTCATGTGGCAGTTTCGAGTTTCCTGACCGAGCGCAAAGCAGTTGCTTCTGAGGCTTCAGTGCACCGCTTGCAGCTCGGCGAAGATTGCCTCCGGAGTGAGTTCTGGAAGGCCACGCAGAATCACCTTCAGTGGCTTGCTTCCGGGTGCGCCGTGAGTGAAGAACTCGTGTTGCTTAGCGACTAGGTTAGCGCCAGCAGCACGGTAGCCAGCCTCCGTCGAGCACATTATTTTTGTGCCTGCACTGCACAGCTTGTATAACGGATGAATTTGGATAGCTGCAAGCTCGGTCCTGAGTGCAGCAATGTCCTTTGACGAAAAGGAAAAACTGTTTCAGTGATTGCAAAGACCCTTTATATGGCAGAATCTACAGTGAATGACGCAATAAACGATACCAACAGCTTGGAACACTAAATGACCGCATAAGGAGAGGAAAAAAGTGCACCGTTCGGACTCCACAAATGCGCGAGATTATCCGACAACGAATCAAGGGAAATTCGAAACTTGTGCGAAATCACTGAAAATTTCAAAATCTTCCGTGGGAGCCATAGGTCACGATGATTTGAAGTTTCAGTCAGCTAAACTGAGCAAGAATCACTACTTGAATGACACCATGAAAGCAAAATGGTTGAGAAAAGCTAAGGTTCTCCTGAACCGCTTATCCGAGGCCGCTATCGGTCAGTGCTGTTCACCGATTAAACAAAATCACAATCTAACAGTTGCTTCCTGCTGCTTCCAAAAATCGTGGAAGTACTTTAAAGAGTCATCATCCCGCTTCTGTCATGGTTTGGGCTGGACTAACTCATTCCGGCAAAACCCCTTTGATCTTCATCGACAAGCTGGTGAAAGTGAATCAAGCGGTATATCAGAAGCTATTTACTGACTCAGTAGCTTCTTAGACATCGCATTTCGACAAAAATGAAAGGATTGTTCAACAAGACTGGGCGCCGGCTCATGAAGTACTCATAAAACAATAGAATATCTAAAATCGTCTCTTTTAAAGGTTTGGCAATAATTATCTCTCCGGCTCCTCACCAGGTGTGAAGTTATGAACCCCCAGGTAATTGAAAATTTTGAGAAGCTCCTTGAGTTGAACCCTCAAACCCGCTTCATGACTTTGTACCATTTGTACATAACACAGGATGTCAGTCCTCCGCTTAATATTCCCAACTGTGTTTGCTTCTCCGACTTCGGAAATTCGGTTCATTTTGATTTCTCATGAAACAGGAGCTTCGTGGAATCCCAGAGCATCATCGTCCTATGATTGCTCCGGTGATATTTGCTGCAAAGTTTGGCCTAGTTGATTCCACCTAAACGTTTTTCACTGACGGGTCTTTGATAGAGGACTCCGCTGGCTTTGGTGTATACAATGAAAATTATAGCGTCGCTCGTAAACTTCAAGCTCCTTGTTCTGTTTTTGTCGCGGAATCGGCAGCAATTCATTTTTCTTTAGAAACGGTTGCCTATTTTACAAAGGATCAATATTTCATTTTCACGGATAGTCTTAGTTCTATAGAGGCTATTCGCTCCTTGAGGCCGGTAAAGAACACCTCTTATTTTCTTATGAAAATACGAGGTCTTCTAAGTGCTTTATCTTCACGTTCTTTTATCATCACCTTTGTGTGGGTCCCTTCATTCGTGTGATGTCTCGCCTCATGTCCAATCATTATTCTTTGAACACTCATTTGTTCCGTGTTGGGCTGGGAGACAGCAATCTCTGTGAATGCGGACAAGGTTACCAGGACGCAGATCACGTTATTTGGTTTTGTCCTGAGCATCGTGGAATCAGATCTGAGCTTTATGATTCCCTTCGGGCTCGAGGTAGACAACCCAATGTACCGATTCGAGACATTTTGGCTGCACGCGATCTGGAGTTTATGAAAATCATTTATGTGTTTTTGACTAACATTAGCCTTAGATTGTAGTGTGATTAACTTACTGGTTAAGGTTAAATTTTTGAGGAGTGTGTGCGCCAGTGTGTGATTGCGGTTGTGTGTGTAAGTGTGATTGTGTGTGTTAGTGAGTGATTTTTTGTTTAATTTAAAACGTTCAGTTAAAAAATTGTAATTTGAAGTTCTAGTTATAAGAAAACATTTTTTCCATCCTTAAAATTGTTATTCCTATTAACCTCGAGACGACCGCGAGTAATCGGTTCTATCCCCTTAACCTTAGTTCTAAGATAACTGATGTATATAAACATGAAAACTTGGCTCTGTAAAGTTGATTCGATTGAGCCTGTACAAATAAATGAATTCGTAAAAAAAAAGGTTTGGGAACAAATTTCAGTCGGTAAAGGCGCGGCTACAAAGCAATAGTAGGGATAAGGATTCGGGCCCTCTGACGGATGGGAATAAGGTGATTGATAGATGGCAGCAGCACTATACTCCTAAAAATATACACGTCCAATCTACGTGAAAACGTTGATAGCTTTCGTCCATATCTCTTATCAGGTAGCAGTGAAGTGAAAATCACGTAGCTTAAAAATTTTTTTTTTTCGTCAACATGAGCTTTAAGATAAATGTTACGTGATTTTGAGTTAAGTAAGAACTGATTTCCACGTAATGTTTACGTGATTTTGCAGTGAAATTTACTAGAAAAACTGAATAAGAGTAACGTGAATTTCAATTTTAATACACAGGATGCTTACGTAATGTTTACGTGGGTTTTAAATAAAAATTACTAAAAAATAAATAAACATAACGTGAATTCCATTTGGTCTTCAACAAATGTTCATGCAATGTTTACGCGATTATTTAATATATACTAGAAGTCGTTTATTTTTCTCAATATCGTAGACTTGTGCAGCAAGATTTGATGTGATTCCCTGTTTCTAGTAGAACGACAATAGTATTTTGGTGTGACATGAGATTTCAGCCCTAATTTGTATGGCGGCTCACGTTAAACAAGGTGACTGTTGTCCTTTCACTAGGAGCAGAAATTCACACCAATTCTCACCTGCTTTGGCCCTCTGTAATATGTCCTTGTCTTCTTCGGATTCTTTTAGCAAATTTGTCAGAACAAGTGGAGAAAAAATAATCCAGCGATTGCGAGATCGGTCTTCTCTGTCGCTAGCTGGGTCTCTCGAAGTGCTCGCTACTGGCACTGAACTGTCGTCTGGAGCAATTTGAACTTCTGACAAATCTTCGAAAGCAATCGGATCATATTTACAATTGCTTTGTGCTCTGCTGTGAACTACTTGTTGAGTAATCGCCAGATTTTCCACCGGTCAACCTGTCTCAAGGGATGAGGAAAATATGCACGCAGTAATGATATTGCGTATCGCAGATTTCTGAAAAATAAGGAAAGAATAATTATTGATATACAGCTTTCGCAATAAACTTTTACTTACATTTCGCTGTCTCCAGGCCTCGATCAGACCGAAAAGATGAAACGCTTAAAGGGTTTGCTCTGTTTGCTCCAGCGCCAAGCGAAACTGTTCTTCCGAAATCGTCAGGAGATCAAAATGAGCAATTCCAACCTCTGAAATTAAAATCAGTGATATTACTGTTCAATGTTGGCGTTTAAATATTATGAATTATTAAACAATATCTTCAAATATTTGCAGCAAACCCAGGCAACTCCAAATCAGCGAGCAACTCTATCATCAAACTGCTTGACGACGCCTTATTGATCTTTTTTCATACGTGAAAATCACGTAATCCATTTGATGTGAACGGAAACGCACTCATACAACCATAAACAGAATGTTTACGTGAAAAATTTGTCATTTTCTCCACCAGCTTGAGTAAACATGACATGGAATGTACATCAGTCTCACTACCATCATGTAACATTGGAAACAGAAGCAGTTGCACCAGGTACATGATTTTTCACGTAGACTGGACGTGCATATTTTAAGGAGTGTAGGACGAACGACTGAATGGTGCAGAGAACACTGACGCAGAAGACCAAGATAGCGAAAAAATAGCTTAGGAATAACAATGCAACTGACAAGGATGGTATCGGAGCTGAAATTATCAAGATGGGCCCAAGGAAACTTTCATCTATCTGCATCGGCTGATAGTCCAAAGTTGGTAAACTGAACAGCTACAAGAAGAGTAGAAGCAAGGAGTTCTATGCCCCATCATCAAGAAGTGAAGTGTGAGAGCTACAGGGATGCCAGATATTTTTTTCAAATGTCTGTGATAAAAATTTGAAATGTCTGGGAATGTCTATAAATGTCTGTAAATTTTTTTTATAGAAAATTAGACTTCTTTCAACGAAAAGACGTAATCAGAGAGCGAGTTATGTCATTATCGCTATTTGTGTGATTATGTAAACATGTCTGCATCTTTTTCTTGGATTGTATGCAACCTTACACTATTGTTTCATATTTTTAAAGTGACACTGAAGCTTGAGGCATTCGCATAGATGACACAATTTCCACAGTTTTTTCCCCCTGTAAGGCTCTTTCCAGTTTTGTATTTAAAAATCAAAATTTAGTTTTCATTTGATAAATTCAACAGATTTTTTTTTTGATTCAATAATAACCATTGATGGTGTGTACCATATTTTAATATGGTCTCATCACTCATGATCATCAATATCATTATGGTCATATGAATGATTTTTGTATAGGCTGCTTCCTCGGATTGTACGTCATTTCCCGGAATTTCTTTTCCCGGAAGTTCATTTCCCGGAATGACATTTCCCGGAAAACCGTTTCCCGGTTTCCATGTCCAAGCATTTGAATTAATTTTACAGAATAAATCAAGTTTTGTCTTTTACCTTGTTTCCAATAAATTTCAATACATAAATATATACCGTAAGTGCGCTATATTTTGCGCATTTAAGAAATTATAAATTTGATATCATTATGGAAGAAGCCTAGAAAGAGTTACACGATTCTTGTCTTGCTCTTATTACGTTGTGTCAAGTCTATTAAAAGAGCGCAATGCAGTACACCTCGTAACTGATCAGAAATTTATTAAAAAAATAATTTCTGGATTGATGTATATGTTCCTAATTATGCGCACTAAAATTAAGATTTTCCAAATTTTGCGCACTTGTGTTATTAATTTTGCGCACCATAATAAACTAATAAATACTTATGCAAACATTGAAACAATTTGTGTGGTATAGTTTCAGCAGTATAAATGAATTTTGGTAGTGAAGTAGGGTAAGTCTACTAATTTGCGACCTAGCTATAAACCGATTTATGTTTAAAAAGTAATAGTTAGTAAATTTTTCATTTGTGTTTCTCAGAAACTTCTATTCATTTGTGAACACATCAGTATTATGTGGAATTTTCCATGGATTTTTGCCAAAAAATATGTGTGGATTATTTGCCGTGCTGGTTGACAAGATATCGGTTTCCGGTTTATCTTTGTCTTATAAGGTTGAATATCGGGTAAACGGAACGCTTTTTCAAAAACATCCTCTTCAACAGCATTGGTGTTCTGTCCCGCGGTTTCATGTGAACAACTTGTAGTGGCGTCTTTTTCAGCAATAGCATTTTCTGATGTGCTCAGATCGTTCAAGCAATTGTTAGGTGACATCAAGAAAAACTGCACGTTGATCAACTGTAACAAATATAAATATATAAATGGTTTGTTTGATTTGCTTACCAGGCAATTTTGATTCACCAAATCCATCTTCAACGGAATGGCACCCTGTCGAACTAAGATACCACGAGTGACCATTTGCACGGCTTTGGCCAAATTATCCGAAAAATACCGCATATACTATCCCTCGTAAGCCAACATGATGAACTGTAAATAATAAGGAACATGGTGAAAAAATGGATGCCATATTTTGCGCATCAAATTATGCAAATTTTCTGATAAAGTGTTACACAAACAGCAGAAAGGTAGTACATACCTGTTTTCCTCATGTGGTAGTGATTTCAGCTTTTTAAACTGTTTATCTGGTAATAAAATCTTTTGTGATAATTGACACTTGTCTTAGCACATACGTTAACAGGGCGGAAAATTTGATGATTTAGAAGAGCGCAAAACTGTTTACGAACCGCGGTTTCAGGTATGAGCATTTTCTCTCATAATGTATCCTATTAATCGAAAGTCAACACAATTAACTAGCTATTCGTGTCGAAAGTCAATCTAAAAAATGCAGCAAATCATAGTTACAGCACGAAATATACAAAACTGCGCAAAATAAGGCAATGCGCAAAATATGGCGGACTTACGGTAGATGGTTTTTAAAGCTTCATATTTTTTCAGTTTAGTATTTGAGAAAAAAAAGAAAATTAACTTTTCCGGGAAATGGTGCTTTCCGGGAATTGATATATTCCGGGAAACGTCATTCCGGGAAATAAAATTCTGGGAAATGATGTTCAATCGTTTCTTCGGTTAGTCAGTGATTATCTTTTAAATTTCAGGAAAACTCTCTCCTGATCTTCTGCTAGGCTGTTTGCTTTATTCTGGGAAGTTTCCTCCTGAACTTCAGACAAAATTCCTCATGAACTTCTTGGCAGTCACTCCTTGTTTTCTTCGAAATTCACATTTAAGAACCCCCTCCCCCCTTACCTTCCAGAAACATTTGGTAATTTTTTTCCTGAACATAGTTAATTTCTAAACTTCTGATAAGTCCCATCCTGAACTACGAGAAAAGTTTCTGCAAAACTTTGAGAAAGTACTCTTCAGAATTTCTTGGAAAATTGCTAGAAGTTTCTTCCTGAACTTCTGAGAAGTTCTTTTCTGAACTGCCAAAATAATCTCTTCTGAACCTCAGAAAGTATTGTCATTGGTATTGTCCTGAACTTCGGGGAAGTTTGTTCCTGAATTTCTGAGAATTTCCTGCTTGAGCTACTAGAAAGATCCCCCTTTACTTCTGGAAAGTTTCTTCCTGATTATATCAAAAGAATCTACCATAACAAATTTAGATTTTGTGAACTTCGAGCAGTTCTCATTCTTAAATGCCGGAATGTTTGATTCGGAACTTTGGGGAAGCTCTCTAGCACTTCTAGGTAGTTCCAACTGCACTTTTGGTCTCTTCGAAATTTCTGAGAAGTACTTTTGTGAACTTTTGAGGAGTCTTTACTGATTTTTTGGAAAATTCCTTCTTGACCCTAGAGGTAGGTTTCTTTCTGAAATTGGGGGAAGTTTTTTCCTGAGCTTGTTCTGATTTGGAAAAGCTACCAAATACTTCTAGGAAGATCCAACTAACATTTCGAGAAGTTTCTTCTGAATCTTCTGGGAAGTTATTTCCTGAACTTGAGAGAAGTTCTTTCCTCAACTTCTATGACACATCGTCCTGAGGATTTTTTTTCCAGATTTTTTGAGAAATGATAGGTAGTGCATTTCTTGCTTCCGTCTGAATTTTGGGGAAGTTTTTTTCTGAACTTCTGGAAGTTCAATCTTGAATTTCTGGGAAGAACTCCAAAACCTTTGAAAATTTCTAAACTCCAGAGAATTCCTCTCCCCTCCACTTCTTCCTGAAGCACTGATAAATCCTCTCCTGATTCTTGGAGAAGTTCTGTCTTGAAATTCTGGTAAGTATGATCTTGAACTTCGATACTGAATTTTTGAAGGTTCTTCTTGCATGAACAGCTTGCTTCCAATACTTCTGAGAAGTTTCTACCTGACCATAGGAGATTTTTTTTTATTTTTTGAGGAAGTCTGATGTCTGGAAACATGATTTGTATTGTTGTGAACTTTGATTTTCGTTGTGACTTAATAGCAAAGGACCAATATTACCAACGCTTTGACAGTAATTTTTCGCATGGGTTTGAACACGCGTCGGATTGAACACTACCATAAGTAGGGACTCCATGTTACCCTCGGAAAGGGCTTATACAATACTTATCTCCGGACCCATTGTGTCTCCAAGTGGCCCACCGCTCTCGTTTCTTCGAGGATTTCTTTTTAAATGATACCTACGATATTTCAAACAAATAAACTAAGCTTCTTACGGTATCTACTTTACTGCGTTTAAATACTATACTGCGTACTGCGTACGTTTTAAATCCGAAATTGTGGAATACCTTTATTTGAAATTTAAAAATATTTCAAATGTCTGTAAAAGTCTGCAACATTAATAAAATGTCTGCTAAATGTCTGCATCGTTAAAAAATCTGCAATAAAAATGAAAAGTCTGCAAATTTACAGACATGTCTGTGAATATGACATCCCTGGAGAGCTATCGAGGGATCGCAATCCCAAATGTCACCAACAGAGTGCTCTTCCGTCGTCTATTACCAACAGTAAAAAAGTTATGCGAAAGTTACTTGCAGTTGACTTGAGCAAATTAGAAGATCTATTTCCTACTCGCAATGAGCCACGACCAACTAGGCACCACATCGCCCTTATGAACAAATCGTAGAGAATAAGGTATTGTTCTTTTTGTTCTAAACTACAAATCATAGCTTTTCATGTTTTAAAAAAAGTTCATTGAATTAAATCAAGTACGACACGGACATTAAACTTACCGGCAGTTATATAACTAAACACAATCAACCCCACCAATATTTTGCACGTATTGCTCTGCAACTTCAGCCGGAAATGTCGTCGAAAACAGAATTGCTTCATTTTCATTTTTCCCCACCGATTGTTTGTGATGAGCTTTCAGGTGGTATTTCATATACTTTACATTTTTAAACTTGCGATCGCACAGGTCACAGGACACGGGCAGCTCATCGCTATGCAACGATTCGTGGATCGCGACGGCCGAAGGAGAACTGAAGCACCTGCCACAGTATGAGCACTTGTGCTGCGGACCGATCACCTGCGAACTCAGCTCGTTGTGTTCCTTTGCCTCGTGCAGAAGAATTAACTTTCTTCGGGTCGAGCCCTTGTCACAGAAACGGCACTTGAATTTGTACTCTTTCGTATGTGTTTGCTCGTGCCGGAGTTTATCCTGATTCGCGACAAATCTTTTATCACAGTAAGAACAGGAAAACTGCCGATCATTGGTGTGCGTTTTCATGTGAAGTCGGTAGCAGATTCTCCCTTTCAACTTCCTGGAGCAGATTGTGCAGGTGATTTCTCTCTCGGACATTGCTTGTTCGCCCAGCTGTTCGGCATGGGCTATTTTCAGGTGAGCAGTCATACCATTCCGCTGCGCGAAAGATCGTCCACAGTACTCGCACTGATAGCCCTTTGAGTCCTGATGGATCTGCACGTGAGTTTTCAACTGGTTTTGAACCTTGAAAGCCTTGCCACAGACTTCGCACACAAAGCTCGCATCCACGTGCACCCGCTTTTTGTGGTACTGCATATCTTTCTCGTTGGAGAATGGTTTAGAGCAAACGTCACAGTAGACCCTATGGTACTCCGGATGTACCGAGCGATGGCTCTCCAGGCCATGCTGGGTAACATAGGACTTGTCGCACAGATCGCATTTGAATTGTGGTTGTCTATTTGTATAAACTCCTTTGAAGCACGTGTGTTCCTTCAGATCCTTGGGGCAGAGTAGTTTCTTCTTGCACGAGGGGCAATTGATCATCTGACTGGGATCGAATTCCTTCTTGTGAATATGCTTCATATGATAGACCAAATTACGCCAATCGCTGAAACTTTTCGGACACTCGTTGCAGGTGTGTATTCGGTGTCTTTTGGGCGGGACTTCCTCCTCCTGAACGCCATGAGCCTTTGCTCGGTGGGCGCTCCACCAGTTGTAGTGGACGAAGCTTCTGCCGCAGTCGTTGCATGTGAACTTTTTCGGCAGTTGCTTCCGGGCGGAAGCATTGGCTGAGTTGGACGGTCTTTTTCGACGGGTTTTACGGTTTGCCTGCGGCTTCTTGGAACTGGCTGAAGAAGCGCCTTCCGTGTCGGAAGAACTTGGACCAGCGGAATGGTTGGAGTCGTTTGGCGAGTCATGATCGCTGTCAGGTTCATTGCCTTCGGGAAGATCGGGAAACTCGTTATGGGTCGATTCAGCGTCATTTGGGTCTTCTTTAGTTGTATTTCCTTAACGGAAGTGGTTTCTACATCAGTCTAATGTGAGATAAAATCAGTAAAAAAAAGTTCCTTTCCATAGATTATTGCACGATGGCGTCATAAATGCAGTTTTGACAGTTCAGGGAGCTTGTTTACGTGGACTTAGAATATTTTCGGTATGATCAGTTTAAGATTTTGTGCTCTAAATTTATTACGATTGAAGTAAAACAGCCGGGAAACAGACAGCAGTGCTTATCTTTACATAATTTCCTGAATCTAATCATAGAGAATCGGGAAAAAGCCAATAAAAAATTTAGTTAGAGCAGTTCGAATTCTAACACCTTGTAAACAAGCTCCCTGAACTGTCAAAAAAGTTAGGTTAATACATTCCGTGCAATGATCTATTGTTAATAAAGTTATTGATATTACCTTTTCAAACAACAGCAAGTTTTTGTCTTCTGAGACCCTTGACTCAGCTAGACCTTTCGGAACGGCTTGGAAGGGTATCTGACAAAAGAAAATTGTTACGAATCTGAATTCAAACACTTTCGCACTAAACAACTTACGTCTTCAGCGGCCGGCTTGTCTTCGACATCTTGAGAAAGTGTTGAGAATTCATCCGTGGCATTATCCCCCTCCGATTCCAAACCCTGAGAGTTCTCGCCTTCTGATTCTATAACACTATCTCCTCCTGCATCGTCCGCTTCAACTTGAGCATCGAAAGTTTCATAGTCCTCGTTCTTAGCGCCATTTTCGACCAGCTCGGCCAAATGTTCCAAGCCCAAGAAAGGGCAATTTTTGTTCCTCCTCACGCGCTCCTTCGGTTGCTTCGGTGGTGCATCCTTCCGCCTACCTTGCTTCCCGACAATGCGCTCTATCCCCAAAATATCCCAATGGCGACTCTTTTCGTGATTACGCAATGCTTGCTCCGTTACAAACTTAAGTGGACAGTGTTCGCAGCAAAACGTTCCCTCGTGCACCCGCACATGATGACTCAAAGCTCGTTTCGTTTCGAAACTCTGCCCACAGTGGTCGCAGTGGAATTCCTTCTGCTGATGGCCTTGCTCCAGATGTTTGTCCATTAGTTCTTGCTTTCGGAAACGCTTTCCGCATACTTCACAGATCAGACCTCGCTTTCCTTCCGCGCAGGCTTCCTCGTGGTTCTTCAAACTCTCTATTCGAGCGTAAGATTGACCACAGACACTGCAAACGTGCAGTCCCACACCGTGAGTGGTCATGTGCAATCGAAGATTTCCCTTGCGGGCAAATACCATTGGACACTGCTCACATTTGTACGTCGTCCCAGCATTGTGCTTCAAAATCATATGCACCCTTCGACCTTCTCGACTCGTGAACATTGCGTCACACATCGTGCAGGGGTGAGACTTCTTATCCGCTTTTGAGTGTTTGTTCAAGTGCTTCCTCAGCGATCCGATGGATTTAAACACAACTGAACAAATTTTACACTCATTGACACTGGAATCCGCGTTACCCTCTTCGATCGCCAGATGGGTCTGTTCATGATCTGCCAACGTGCATAGCTCATTTCCCGCTTTGAATGGCCCGTGCTCTCGACGATGCTTCCCATTCCAATGCTTTCGAAGCAGGTGCAAACTTGCAAACCGTGCTTCACACTTCGTACATTGATTCCTCGGGGATGCGTGATGCTGCTTTCTATGCTGGCGATATTCAAAATAGCTTTCGAAATTGACATCGCAGTGCTTACAATTGAAGCTCTGCCCTGGGCGGTGGCTGGAATTGATATGCCTATGGCATTGCGATTTCGCTCGAAACCGTTTAGGACAGTTGGGACACAGGAAGTATTTGATCTGCAATTGGAAGTGATAAAGAATGACAAATTAATGGTATTTTTGTTTAACGTTTGATGCTAAGGGGCTGACAGCCAATTACAGGGTGGCCACACAATCTTGATTTAAAAATTTCCGCATTTTTCCCGAATTTTTCACGCATTTTTGCATTATTTTCCCGACTGTGAAGATGAGGTAATATATATTGGATTTATAAGTATTTTTGGAAGTTTATGAAGTTTTTTTTTCAAAAAGTAGCCGAGGGCTTCTTGTGTATTGCACAATCTG
>JASCZW010018852.1:0-14707 GCA_034211315.2 Aedes japonicus | reverse complement strand
GGGCAACTTCGTCCAGTGTTTTGAATATTCTATCAAATTTGGCGTTAAGGTTAACTATCTAAATTGGCGTTGAATGGATAACAAAAATGAAGAATAAGTAGCGAGAGGATAAAGTGCAGAGTAGTAGTGCCAAGGTAAAAGACATAAGAGCTCCCACAACAAACAGGAATTGGCAACATAAGGTAGGAGGTTTCTTTAATGAGTTGGTAATAAATAAAAAAAGTTATTACATTCCACCGATTAGAACGAACTGTCGCACTTTACTTGTAATTATGATTTACGATGCCATCATGAACTGCACTGTCGCTGGTGACACTGTACCGGCGAACTTATTCCACTTTAAGCGCATTTGTTTTGCATTTGTCACTTCTTTACCGCATCCTCAAAGTTTTCGCTTGTCAATTGCCCAATATTTTTCTATTGGTCTGGGCTCAGGGAAATTCGGAGGATTGATCTCTTTGGTGACGAAATTAACATTGTTTGCAGCATAACATTCTAGTTCCTCCATAGAGTAGTGGCAGCTGGCTAGATCCGGCCAAAACATAACGTTGGTCTTGTGTTGCCGAATGAAGGGTAAAATCTGCTTTTTCAGACACTCTTTAATGTAAACCACAATGACGTCCATTGTGTGAGACATGATGGTTTTAATGCTACAACTACAGATACCTTGCCAAATCATTAGTTTCTGAGCAAACTTATCAGCAAAAACAAATGTATACATGGAAGGGACATCCCCACAACCAGTTGCCAGATAAAATTTTCGCCCTGGGATTTGTTTATAATCCATTTTGACATATGTTTCGTCATCCATTAAAATACAACCATCAAATTTCGTCAAAATTCTTCGTACAGTAATCGTGCTCGCTTTTTGGCCACAAATTTTTACTTCAAGGAGCGATTCGTATGTTTACTGGCACAAAAAGACTTATATCCTTCTCTTGAAAGGATGTTACGCACGGTGGAACAGTTGGAATCGTATTTCTTTGTCAAATCACGTATGGAGACACCTGGGTTGCCTTTCACGTACCTCAACACCTTTCTCCTCAGCTCTTTGTCCCTAGTGCCGCTTTTATGATAGATGCGCTGTGCTTTATCCACACTCAGAGTATCCTTGTAACGACTTGACTTTGGGAATTTTAACACTTTTGCTATTTTTGAGGCAGACCACGAAGGATTCTCTAGATATTTGTGCATAATTAATTTTCTTTTCTCAAGTTCCATGATCAGTAATTTCGAGATGCGCCGATCAATCGAGAAAAACTTATCACCAATTTCTTCATCAATGAAACATCAACAAATGCCTGCCAACCTTTTTTTTATTCCAACCACCAGGGACGCGGTGGTGTATTCAACCGT
Source organism: Aedes japonicus (assembly GCA_034211315.2). NCBI lineage: Eukaryota > Metazoa > Arthropoda > Insecta > Diptera > Culicidae > Aedes > Aedes japonicus. The sequence continues at coordinate 13,351 of JASCZW010018852.1, read as the reverse complement.
GCGTTCAGATTTACTTTGAATCGAGCTTTAGGAGACGTCCAGACAATTTCAGCATGGACAACAGAAACTATTTATGTGTTGAACGAGGGCTGAATCGGTATCCTTAGGCCCCTATCACAAACTTAGGCAAATAAACTTAAGAATTATTCAACTTATGAGAGATGCTTTGGAATTTCATAAGCCTGACCTATGAATGGATTTTATTTTACACGACGTTCTTCTTGTACCGTGAAGTACCCATAATCTGCGCACCTTATGCTCTAATTTTGCGCATTTAAAAAAATTCCAAACTAATGTTTAGTTGAATATTCTTTAAATTTTGTTCTACATGTAAATAGATGTTGTCCTAGTAGGCCGTAAATAGATGTTGTCCTAAGTAGCCGTGTAAATAGATGTCCTAAGTAGGCGCTGCGCACAATCAGGGTGCTTCACGGTACTCATGCAAGCTTTCCTGTTAACAAGTGTTGATATATACTGGTGGTCAAGACACTGGACCCATAACCTCAACGTTTATGGTTCGAATCCAGGTTGCTCCATATTTTAATTTTTTCAACAGCATTGTATTTCATAAGTCCAATTAATAAAATTCATACTGATTTCTTGTGGCAAATAATCATAATGCAATCTTATAAATATCGAATGTTTATTTCACTGAGTGTACGGGAATGAGTACGGGACAAGTTGTACTGGAAATAGAGGCTATTCGCTCCTTGAGGCCGGTAAAGCACTCCTCGTATTTTCTTATGAAAATACAGGAGCTTCTAAGTGCTTTATCTTCGCGTTATTTTATCATCACCTTTGTATGGGTCCCATCTCATTGTTCAATTCCAGGCAATGAGAAAGCGGACTCACTTGCAAAGGTGGGCGCTATGGAAGGCGATATTTATGATCGACAAATCGCCTTCATCGATTTTTTTTCCTATTTTTCGTCAACAGTCACTCGTCAGCTGGCAGTATAAATGGAGTAATGGATATTTGGGGGGATGGCAACATTCTATCATCCCAAAGGTGTCGAAGAAATCTTGGTTTAGGGGGATGGATGTGGGTCGAGACTTCATTCGTGCCATGTCTCGCCTGATGTCCAATCATTATTCTTTGAACGCTCATTTATACCGGGTTGGGCTGAGCGACAGCAATCTCTGTGAATGTGGAAAAGGCTATCAGGACGAAGATCAGTCAAGATAAGCAATAAAGGTAGTTGAAATTAAATGCAAACTACTAATCTTTCTTCTCATTTCTATCTATGTTAGTTTTGTGTAGTTTTAATACATTAAAACAACTTTTTCAGAAAATACCAAAACAATATTCCTGTGGTGATTTACTGCTATCACAGATAGTCATATATAATAGATATGTATGCCTGAATTATTTTGATCTTATATATATTTTATTATACGACAATTCCATAGATCCACCGATCTCATTGTTCAGCCTGTTCAAAACGTACCACTTAGAGCATCTTCAGCGGTGGTCTATTTTAACTTGTTTATAGTTGATTTGCATCAGCAAACTTAAAAAGAACCAGCTAAAACAGACCAATATTGCTATAATATTATTGCTTGTTGTTAAACCCACCAACACCTATCATCTTGTCAATCATACAATATCCAGAGATCAGAAGTTTTGTTTTTTTTTTCAGAGACCGTGGATTTTTCGCAAACTTTTCACCATGGATTGGTAGGAGTGGTGGTGAGTGTGTGAATGCATGCATCTCATTTAAACGATATTAGATAGTGCTGATAGTGATAAATAACGCCACGCCAACCTATGACAAGAAGCACTTTCTGCGACAATTCAACATGCCAAGGAATATGATCCTAGACATTATGCGACAACTAGAGTCAACTGATGACTTTTTCCAGCTGTTGCAATGCAGCTGGATATGTTGACCTTAGTGTTACATAGGTGCACTGCAGCCTAACGGATGTTGGCGTTCCTCAGCTAGTTCTCTCGACGAAAACATGGGGGTTGGTGACCCTGAGAAATTTTTGCAAATCTGTCCTTAAGACTAACGGCCCGCAGTATTTACGCCCCCAATATCGGAAAAGGTTAAGAAACTGATGGACAAAAATTATCTCCCGAAAAGTTCGAAAAAAATCTTGTAAATTCAGTGCACTTAGAAACTCAGGGAACTTATCAGAAGCTCGGTATACTTTTTAGAATTGACTTAGACTTTCCCAAGGTTTAGCTATTCGCCCTGATGACAAAGGAACATACCATACAATCAGGGAACTTTCCAGAAAATCGGGGAGCTTTCCAAAAAATAAAGGTTCTTCCTAGATGTTCAGAAAACTTTCCTGAAATTCAGATTGTATCCTAGAAATTCAGGGAATTGTCCACAAATTCAAGGAGCTTAGCACGAGTTCAGGGAAGTTTCCAAAAGTAAAGGGTTCTTCACAGAAGTTCAGGTAACTATCCAGAAATTTAGGGGGCTTAGAGAAGTTTAGAAAACTTATCAGATTATTTTGGGTTTATTTCAGAAGTTCATAGAACTGAACGCAGGGAACTTCCCAAAAATTCAAGGAACTTTCCAGAAAATTAGAGAACTTCCAATAGAGAACAGTCAAGAAATTCATGAAGCTTTTCAACAGTTTGCGGATCTTCCTAGAGGTTTAGTGAACTTCTTAGAATTTCATGAAACTTGCTAAACATATACAGAACTTCTTAGAAGTTCAGTGAACATGTAGGAGTTCAAGAAACTTCCTTGAAGTTCAGGGTTTCTCATGAATTCAAAAATCTTCTCAGAACTTCTGGAAATGCACACACATACAAAGATTAAGGAACCCCCCCAAAGATCAGGAAACTTTCCAAAAGGTTAGCAAACATCTCAGACGTTCAGAGAACGTCCCAGAAATTCAGAAAATTTCCCAGAAGTTCAGGGAACTTTCCAGAAGCACGAAAAAAACTCCCGGATGCTCAGGGATTCAGCAATTCAGGAAATTTTTCAGTAGTCCTGCGCTCTTCCAGGAATTAAAAAAAACTTCCCCCAAGATCGGGGAACTTTCCAGAATTTCAGAAAACGTCCCAGATAAACACCCGACCAGAAGGGTATAACATAAAAATAACAAGATTACAACAAACCTTGTTACGACTAACTGATTAAAATATAAATTTGTTTAAGATATTTTCATCTGAATAATTGTTAAACATACTTATAACAAATTAAGATATAATACTCTTGGAGGCTGCGTAAAGAAATAAATTAATTCTAACACTAGCTGATATGATTTAGCTACATCGTAACAAAACTGGTTCAAAGTTTGTTTCGTTTATGTTATACCTATATCATAGTTTGCTATAGTTTTGTTACCTCTAAAGATTTTTTTGTTACAATGTCTGTTATTTTAACAACATCCGGAATCTAAATTCTAACAACCTCTGTTATAAAAACAGCGTAACTGAATAACAAAACTTGAACTAATTTTGTTGTTTCCTTTTGGTCGAGCAGGAAACTGGATTTTTTTTAGCATTCGAAACGTTTAGGAAACATTCAAAGGATTTTTTCCATAAGTTTGGGGAGCTTCCTAGAACTTGAGGGATCTTTCCAGGTGATCGAAAAACTTTCCAATCGTTCCGGGAACATCCCAAAAGTTCAGGGTATTTAAGTTTTAAGAAGAACTTAAACTTCTTACTACTCGATAATTGTTTGAACCCAGCCAAAACGAGAATAAAGAAACCAACTACGTTTTAATCAATTTAATAGAATTTCCACCTATTCACAATCTTGGAGATCATAAAAAGTTCTTGTACGGTTTAACAACATCTCGGTAATGCTAAGTATTGCACAGAAATTCCACGGCTTCCAAGATTTTTTTTTCATTTTCTCGTAAGTTATTCAAATATGTGTGATATTCTGCTTTTTATCACAGAATATGTACCTGCTGGAAGTTAAAACAGCTCCTGGGAAGCGAAATCTGATTTTCTAAGTTCCCGTCATTTCCAAAAAGTTTTTCCTATTCCATGGATGATCAGCAAACTTTTTGGAAGTTCATCCAAGTTTCCAGGAACGTTAATAATTTTTCAGCAATTCAATTAACTTCTCTAAAGTTCCACCATTTCTCCTCTCGAAAGACAGCGAGCAAACTTCATGCTTATCTGGAAACTTCCAAATATTTTATTCAACTGCCGAGAAGTTTAATCAACTTCTGGCATGTTCATTGTAGATGTTTCCACCCAATATTCATAGGTATTCCGAAGTTCATTAAATTAAATTTTTAAAGAGTGCGTTCAGTAAGAAACTTAGAAGCTTATTCAAGTTCTGAAATGATGCAACATAGATCCAGTATAAAACAAAATTTACAAACACCAGCGATGCAGCGATGTTTCTGCTTTTGGTCTAAACAAATAAATGCAAACCACGATTTGAACCACCGTTGAAGATGCCCTTAGAAGATCTGGCTACACGGCTGCAACAGGTGATGCCAGAAATGAACTTATCTTTCATGTGGTGCCGAATGTGTTTGAAGTTTGGCGAATTGCGTTTGTAAAGGTGTTAAAACATGGTGAAAGAAGAATTCGGGCAGCTGTGCTCAATGCCGTCTGACGTTGTTTGCCGGATTCCAGAGAAAAGAAAATGGTTTGGACAAATTTTGGCTAGAACCAAGAAGGAGCTACCAAATTTGGTTGAAAGTTGGCTCATCTTGTCGCACAACAAGGCGTATTTTAAATAAATGGAAGAAAAAGGTTGGGAGCTCAGAGATTTAGCTACGAGTAATTTATATTAACTCATCTTACCAGTCGGGAAAATAGGGCAAAAATGCGGGAATTTTTATATTAAGATTGTGCGGCCACCCTGAATAGACTATCGCGATATTTTAGCCGTTAGTAATGTCTGTAACTCGTGATTTTCGTCATCCACTCCCTCATCATTTCTGCAATCGACACTGACGATAGTTGTAATCCGTGTAGCCAGCAGTTGATAAAAATTTCACCACCTTGTTTCTGATAGTGAGTGGAGTGCAGCGAATACATTACTGTACATCTGATTAGAAATCTGAACAAAAACAGTGTTGCCATCACCAACGCTCTTATGTCGTTCGTTGAGAAAATATTGTTCGTCAGCCCAACGGGTTAGTGCGGTGACGATATTTTAAATCTAAGCGAAAAAAGGCGCTTTAGATGTTTTAAAACATCATGACGGCTTCTAGATTGCTTAAATTTTCAGTTGCCATTCCGATACCGACATGACGTCTACAGAACCTGACGTTGCGTCGCCTCAATCGAAAAGAAAGTCTAAGTTCACCCTAAATCAATAATCAACCCCACATCTTTTCGACATATCTGATTTGGCGGACCTTTTGTTCCAAAATCCGTAACACCGTTTAAAACATCCCACAACCATCACTCAACAATAAACATAATTTCGGTTATCAAGTAACTGTTGACAAACAAACTCCAACAACAAAACAAACACCACACATATTTCGGTTGTCACCGAAGAAATGCATCGTTCTGTAACGTAAACAAAACATCCAATACTAACCGATTCCAACGAGTAATCCCAAATTTTGAGGCACTTTTCAAACACTTTTCAGCCGAAGAAATATCATCCAGATCGATGACGGTGCACACGGAGGTATCTGTATTCTATCAAAACTTTGTCGTCTGCCTCGCCCAAGCTTGGTTATTATTTAGTAAACACAGAGAGCACTATGAAATATTATATCTAGAACCAAACATGACAAGCACTGCCCGTGTTCATTCACAGGACACGGCACGCAAACCCACACCCGGGGACACATACAGGCACACGCAATCACCACCACTAGAATCACTAAACACAGCCGAAAAACTTATAATCAACAAACACAACACCGGCCCTTCGCAATGGAATCTTTTGGTTTCCTTCCTTCCTTCCTTCCTTTATTTATTTATATATTTGTTGCTGTTGCAGTATTCTTCCTTTTGCTCCTTCACTATCAAGGATTCTTCTTCTAGTTTCGTGTTGCTTCCTATTTGCTCAAAGCACAGATTTCCCTATTTCTTGCTGGCTTGATTCACGTTGCTTCGCATTTCTCCTGCTTTCGGGTCGATATATTCACTGAAAATTTTCCTCTCTTTTCACTTATTCATCGAAATCAAATTATTCCCACTCTGCTTCTTCACCATTGTCGGCTGACCTGCTTTGATCGGTTTTCTCTTAGCTCCAAAAAAAAATCACTTAGCACACTTTTCCGATGGCTATTTTTCTGTGTCGGGGCTAATTTTTTCTTCTTTTGCATACAGCACCACTAATGCATCATCACCATGAATAATCATTCACCACTTTTGCTTGTGCGCTGCTGATGGTTGTGTAAATTTCTTATACATAGGAAAATAAGCTTAATGACAACAATTATTATCTTTCTCTTTCTGCACTCCCCAAACAGCTTTGTTCTGTTCAATGCTTCGTGAGTTGAAGTAATAATTTCAGATTTGGGTGTACTTTCTTCTTTCAGTTGGCAAGGCTTATCGGGAAACCACAATTCACTCGCTGATAATGGATGATGTTGTAAAATTGGTTTCCTTCACTTTATGAATCTTCTTCATTTGCCTGTTTGTTTTTCGTTATAAATTACACACTTGAAGCTTATCTTCGCGAGATTGACTTCTACGGCTTTGCTTCACTCTGGCACCAGATGGTCATTTCATTAAAACTTTATCCATTTTTCATAACATGTTTAGTACTTGAATAAATAAAACATCCGCTTATCACTTTTTTCAACATCTTTTGATAATTTATATCCGTTGTAACAGGTAATTAAGAACACCTTTTTTTCTCTTCTGTTTGTATGTATCTCGCTTGTTGTGTTTATCTGTTTCTTTTGATGTTTCTTCCTCTTCACCGCATTCCGCTACAGCAGTAGCAGCGGTACATTCTTGAGGCCTATCCTACGGAACAAGTTGCATTTAATCATTAGCTCTCCATCAACATTGCACAATCCTTCAGAGAAGATTATTCCGGCAGTTACGATGGACGATAGTTGCATATGTCGTCGTTTTCGTGGTCTTTCCTGCTGCTGTTTCTGCCACATAATCTCATACCTTCTCACAGCAAAGGCCACTTCCACCACGATACAGGTCTGGGCTGTGTCGTGAAGTCTGGTTGGTCTGGCCTGGCTAGCTGTTACGTCGTCGACCGAGAGACTCGTTTTTCTTTGCCTTCTCTTGCGAGGGTCTTCGTGACGCGCGCGAGCTCTACCAGCTACTTCTTTACAATAACAACAACTACAAGAATAACAACAACAACAACAACAATAGTAGCACCGACAACAACAACAACAACAACAACTGCTGACTTGACTGGTGCTGGCCTCAAGAACAAGTTTTGAAATATTTTTTCGCTTCCCTTCTACATCCACAGTCACTACTACTAGCCAGCTACAACTACTACCGACCGACCGACCGAACGACCGATCGACCGACTGACTGCTGCCCGAAAACTACTGCCGTTTTCCTCCGTGTTTTCTGCGTTCGCTTTTCGCTATTTGGAATCAGTTTGGCCAAGCGGAAAATTTCACAATCAACAGAGAAAATTACTTCCAATCACTAGCTAAAATCACAACCCCCAATGATTTTTGTTCACTGACGAATATCTGATCAAACACCGAAACCCGAGTGTCGTCTTACTGTTTCGGAAACGTTCACCTTCGACGTTCCCCACAGGAACGGAGAACCTACGGCGCACGGCACTTTTCTGAAGACGTCGGTTTGCCTTTTTGGGGGTGGGGGGAAGTGAAACAACCACACGGTGTGGGTCAGAGTAACGCGGAGCGCACCAACGACTCTGGTCGATCGCAACCGATTCACATGACGTACGGACTCAAACTGAATGCGAGTGTGGAGCTCAGCTCGTCGGCTGTGTTGGCTGTGGCGGTGGATGAATGGGAACCGCACTCGTTGAGTGTGCATAAAAGAGCGGCGAGCGGTGGCTCAATGAACTCACTGAGAGAAGTCAACAGTGATGAAAATGGGTGAGTAGACACCAATACTGACACATGGTGGGTGAGTTTCTCGGATTGAAGTAGGAAAATAGGGTTGGCAGGAAAGTGAAATATGGATTATTAGTGACTTTAGAGGAAGTTAGATGGAATTTATTGTCTTGTTTATTGCAGTTTTGTTTTTGGTTCCTACACACAATTAGCTCAAATTTGGCCCATCGTTAATACCAAGATAATTTTATCTTATTATTTTTCCAAATACATGATTTATTCATTCACGTAGTAACCCTAATAAACTTTTTATGGTTTTTTTGCTTAACGACCTATTTGGGTTATCATTCAAACCATATATGTGTAGTTCAACCATTCGAGTTATTATTCGTTTAAAGTAAATTTTTATTAGAGAAGGCAAATGCGATCCTGTTTAGTTAATTATTTCAACATGCCATTCGTGTCATTCAGTGCATTAAGATTATTAAAAATTGATTTTAAGATTCTTATACTTATCATTCGTTTCTTTTCAGTTTCCATCCGCTTGCTTTTCTTCTTCATCACTTCTTCAACCATGTTACTTGTTTGTGTTTTTCTTTATATCATTTCACACTGTCTCTGCTCCTATTCTGAATGTATCCATATCTTCGATTTCCGTTGCTGCTTTTCCTTTTCAGTAATTTTCAGCAGTTCTTTATTTTTCTTTTCTTCGTGTGGTGATTTTCATATCAATTATTGTGCCAATCATATTTCCCTCTCGTAGGGCGAATTTTCACCTTGTCGATGGAGGGGGTGCCTGTCTCATGCTATAAACAATTAAACATGTATGTGAGACCAAGAATTTGCCCAGTAGTGAAAATATCACATATGCTACAGTTTTTTTCACTGCCACGTCTTAGAACGTTTATATAAAGGCACTAACATCAGGTGTGATACTGGCGTGTTATGCCGCAACTTACTCTTAGACTTCTTACTTTCAATCAAAGGGAAACGACTTAAGGTACACTATTAATTGTAGTGGCACCTGATGTTGATGTTCATCCGTTTGATTTATGGAATGAATAACAAAAATACCTGGTTTGCTCATGATATTATAAGTGAAAGTAATTGCAAAACTTTCGAAAAGGGTGAATGTTTTGATCATGGTAAATATCTGATTGTTCGAAATGGAGCACACAGCCTCAGAAAAGTGTTACTTAAGACTGACGATGCCAAGCATGTATAGATAGGACCCAGAGGGCCCCGGCTCCATTTCGGTTCAGTTTCGATTCCGCTTTGGCGACGTTCGATTTCATTTCAATTCCATTACAATTCCATTTTGATTACGTTTCGAATCCGTGTTGCATCCATTTCAATCCCATTTTCTTTCCGTCTTGGTTGCATTTTGGTGTAATTTTGATTCCATTTCAATTGATTTCATGTTCAATTCAATGTCAATCAACTAATCACGGTGTCATTTAATCTCGTTGCTCTGCTGTCAAGGTAAATTAAACCTTGACTCGGGGCTGTAGAGTGAACGCCATTGGCATAAGACAACCTGGAACGGAAGCTCATTACATACTAATTCAAACTTTTAGAAGTATGCTTAGAAGATACCTGACCTGACACCTGAGGAGATGACTTCAGCACTAGGGGCTATCAACTTAGACGGCATATTGCTCCGGATTGACATCTCAAAGAAACATTAGAATTCATTAGACACAGTTTGCGACATCTAGGAAAGGGTATTCAGTTGAGCTCTCATTTAACGACTGCATAACAAAACATCATCACGGGAAAATTGAAACTGAAATTTTGAAAAATAGTACGGCTCAATACTAAATACTTCAACTATTGCTCAAGCGGCCAACATAGGCTAGTGCTTGTAAGGTATTGGTCGCAGTGGTTCTATACCCCAACAAAAAAAAGGTATTGGTCGTATTAGAGGTGACGTTGGGAAAGGGCCTACTCTTGACAACCAAACTGTCATGCAGCTCCAGCTGGACACCCTCAAAAAAAAAACTATATTGTGGAAATCATAATTCGAAGCATTTGAAACGAGATACAGATTTTTTTTTAAATTTTGAAACAAATATTTAATTTACAAACACTTATTTCAAGACACAGCGAAACTTGTATCGACCAGCGAAACTTGGATCTTTAGATTAGGAATCATCTGTTTTAACTGACGTATTGAAACTATGTACCAACTATAATCTCGAACAGTGTGTACAATTTGGATCTTTTGAGTCTTAACCGAATCTAAACGTATTTTTTCTAAACCGTATTTCAACATACTTTATGGTCTAAATTCTTGAACAAGTTATAACAAGCATTGAAATGATAAAATTTGCGAACAAATGTTTTTCTCTAAGCTGTTTTAGATCTTTCAAACATTTCTTGAATACAGATCTTGATGTTCTACATGATCAACAAGGCAATTTACTATGTCTCCACCGTACTTATATATAAATTGAAATAGCCCCACGGGACATTATAATACTGAAACAGACCTGTTACAGTATTTCTAGAATACCTAAGGTACTCCGAATTAACCGTGAGTTCAAATCTTTATGTTCTAAATTATCAAAAGGTGCTTTACGATGTCTTCACTGTACGTCTTCGTGAAAAAAAAGCATCATAAAATATCATTTCACCTGTTTGGGCATATGACAGTATTTTCAGATCTACGGTACTCCAAACTATTCTTGAGTTCAGATCATAATATTCCACTATATTATCACGGATTTTTAAGATGTCTCGACCGTATACATGCGTTGTAAAGCTGCATGGAACATCACAACAGCGTTATAGCCGTATTTTATTGTTGCCAGAAAATCTACGTTACTTCATACTATCCTCGAGCTCTGATCTTGATGCTGTACATAATCAAAAAAAAGATTTATGGTGTTAAACTTATGATGTTTTGGTTATTTTTTTATCATTTTGATTTGAAGATGAGGAGTCAGATAGAGGAAATTTGGCTCACTAATAATTGCTCGTGCATAGAATTTTAAAATTACACTCGTATTTCTAGAGTAATGTGAGTTCGACAATGCTTACTTCATGATTTATCGAGCGTTCTGCGTAGTCATAACAAAATGCCAACTAGTAACCGGAAACGTAGGACCGAACCGTTTGAGGAACCAATGGTTGATCCGATGGACGTGGAGACAGAATAAGAGGATCTGAACGACAGTTATTCTGAATCAGATGATTCCAGCTCCAAGATAGAGGAAGCTGAAGATTGTGCTGACAACAGTTCGCAAGAAGTGCAAAAATGTAATGCGATAAAATTTGGCATGACTATTTGCATGTTATTTACAGTACCACCGAAAAGTTCGACGAAGAATTAACACGTTGAGAAAATTGATCCGTACGCATGGAGTAAATCCTTCGTGAATTTTAGTCCACTGAGAAACCTACGGACGGTTATAGAAATGATTTCAAATGGAGCCGATCAAAACTGCACTAAGCTCAATGTGCTGATGGCTTTTCTTGCACAAAACGTCTGGGATCTAATTGCCGTTCATATAAACGAGAGGCTAGTTACATGCTATAACAATCTTCCGCACATTCACATGTACTGGTCTAAACATTATCTCTTGGTAGAAGATTGATCAAAAGGGCAATGTCTCGGTCTCGGGATCGGTTTCAACTTATGTTTTTAAGACTTTATATTAATGCTCCTGAGAAGCCGACCTATGCGTACGAGGTACAAGTTTATAGCGGGAAAGATGCAACTGCAATACTAAAGAGCAAACTGGAGGAGAGGAGTGTCCAACGCCTCTTAAAATCCATTTCGGAGGATGAAGTCAAATTTGTTTGCTTGTGTTTTGACATATTCTTAACGTTAGGGCCTGTACATAAACCTCGTAGTTTCATTTTTGAAAATCTTAGACCCCACTTTTCCCCCTGGCAGACTTTGCTCCATACATATTTTTGAAAGTTTGTATGAAGCGTACATTTTGGTCAAACCCAACTTTGGTTATGTTTCGAGTCCAGTGGTGAATCGTTACAAGGAAGTGTATTGGTGCCCATTTTATTCAATCAATTTGGCTTCTTGGCTTTACCGCCTTCCTGCTGTTGATTCCTAGATTTTTTTCAAATAATCGGTTGTATTTTCTAATGCCTGACAACGACAACGACAATGATATCGCACAACGTGCTAGAGCTGGCGACAACTCTCTGATGAGACTACAGAATACCATTTTCATGATCCTTTGTTCAATCCATCCATAAAAAATGTAAACTTGAATAAACCGCGAGTAATCGGTCCAAGTCCTACTAAGGGAGGACTATTAAGTCATTAATATTATCAAAAATCAATAGATATATCGGCTCCGTAAAGAGATAACGCGGATGAGCCTCCTCAATGAATGATCATAATAAATCAAAGTATACACAGAAAAAAAATATGAAATATACGTATGATGTAATTTGAACCATCATTGAAAACCAAGTCGATCATAATCGATCGTTGAACATATTTTCTAAATTCAAAATAATGTAATAGCAAGTTCATGCAAAACTGTATCACATGTAAAATAAAATTCTAGCTTGAATGTTATGTTGCAATCGATGACAATATAATTATACGACACGTTCTTATTTTTTCCAACTCCAGCAGCTTGAATTTATATGAGCTCAACACAATTCAGCATCACCGCTCAGCTTGCCTTGTCAAAATCAAAAAGCTGATCATCTACATATTGTGTATGTTCAGGTTCCGGAAGTGAAAGTCGAAAATTTTGAAGTACGTCTGGAAAATGTCTGAAAAAATTGCGTGTGAATGTGGCAATCGCAGCGAAGTGTGTTGGATTTCCTGAACCATTCTCGAATTCACAAAATCTGCCTGGTCGAAAAATGTGAACTCGCTTTCAAGTCGCACCGATCTTTCAAAACCGCGCGTTGGAATGTCAATAAAGTTTTTGTCCACAACTTTTCTTACAGTATTGTCGTGAATGTGTTTTAATGGATTAATTAATTTGAATACTTTATACCGCCATTTTTTTGCTATAAAATAATGTTAATAAATTACTTCAAAACGAAAAAAACTATTAACTTGTTTTAATAAAACACACTTAATGAACACTCTTAAGCTACAAAGAATGATATCTTAAAATATTTGAAGAATGAAAACTATTGAAGACTAATTTTTGTAGAAAACTTCACAAAGAGACCAATAAATTTATTTACTATCAATAACTTGTTTATTTTATTTCGAAACAAAAGACAACTAAAAACTAACTTTTCCGAATCCAACAAATTAGACCCGGTGTATTAAAGCAGATCTTAAATTTACAGCGTTTATTTAAGTTAATACGAGTAAATTTTACTGCTCACATTTTGTTTGCTGTAAAGTTAAAACACACTGTAAATTTTGTATTATGGCTGTGACGGAGGACAATTTGTTACATCTAAGTCGCCATAAATTTGCATGTTTCGTTCGAACCGTGTAA